>CM022948.1:84853531-84949049 GCA_012931725.1 Litsea cubeba | reverse complement strand
CATGACAATTATACCCTTAAGCCTTAAAACTTTAAGTCTTAATTAGATCACTTCAATTAGGCTTAACCAAATATAGCATAACACATTTAATGGTTATATGTGTGGCCCCACATGATGGAATTTTCCAACAATTTTACTAAACTACTCTAGACAACTCTATTATCTAATCGAATCAACACTAATTTCAAACAAATCAGAGTTTTCCCAAACAGCCCCTAAATATCATTGTATCAGTTGCAGCGTCAAGCAGGTCTACTGCATGAAATGAATAACACATTAGGTTCACCTGAAGAGCATGGTGATTTGCAGTTCCAGGGATGTTGAATGGTTGTGCTCTGATTCCTGCTACAACGCCTTTGATGTCTTTATTTATCTCATCTAGAAGTGGCCCAGGCTCCAAGCTTACAAACATCTGACATGTGTTTTGGAACGTAACCTGAATAATACTTGATTATGATACATGTGAATGTAATCCATATTCATTCCTCAGCCATAATATCCTTAGTTGACATGCAATCACTTGTCAAGCCGGGGATGGTGATCTTATTAGCTCTTATCCAGGCAATTGAAATGACGTTATCCCTCTGACTTGACGGTGGGGCCCATCTATTGGAATCTAAACCGTTCATTTGTGCCTCCTATCTTCATCAATCATCCACACACTGTGATGTGAGAAGCAACAATGATGGAAGATCCACTCCCATCATGAATATGGCTTAGCCCAAATATTAAAGGCAGTCCAACCACTCATCAGGTGGGCCACAAATCTCTGAGTTCATTTCTATACCCATGTGTGAGTGAGCTCCATATATAGAGCTGGACTGCACTTGCACTTGCAGTCTGCTCATAGGAGAGAATTTCTCTCATTGAAAGACTTGGTCGATGGTTAGGGTTGTGATCAGATCAGGTTTGGATTGGGTCCAAACTGTACATGGACTGAAAGCTGAATTTGGGTAAATTGGGTACAGTTTACAGAATGGATGCCAGTGCTAATTACCAAATATAAATTGAAGACATGATCCTGGACCCATATATTTACTTGTATGCATTGAACCCAGACGGCCAGACCCAAATTTATTTCGGTTCATACATGGACCCAGATCTCAGATCAGAATTTTTTTTTTTTTCATTTGGTTATTTCAAGGATTTTGCTATAATGATGATTAAGAGATGGGAGTCACCTTGTTGGTTTCATCGAATGCTTGATCCTCCCCTTGTCGCCCAAGAACGGAGGGATGAGATGAGGCGTGGTTTGGACTGCTTGGGTGATTTGTTTTAGTGATCTGGCTTGTTAATGGCATTCAGAACGAAGGTCGTGAGCTTGCTGTGGGTTTCGCCAATCACCATCGGCAGACGGAAAGGAGTGCGCCCACGAGGTCGACTGATGGCCATTTAATCCTGAATAGATCATCCGATTGCAAAATGATTTGTTGATGGGTGGGTCACATGCTATGATCGATGGTGAGCCGAAGAGGTGGGTCTTATTAAATTCCTACTCCGCGTCCATATCTGTTTCAATCAAAAGAACACCCGTAGGACTCAAGTCATCAGCTAAAGCCCATGTTATTCTTATTTCTTGGAAAAAAAAAAAAAAAGAAAGAGAAGAAGCTAAAGCCCATCGTTTGTGTGATTTACTCCTGCTGACAATCTCAGTGGGTGCTCTGAAATTCAAGGATCTTATAGGAGCATTTCTAGATTGATGATCCTTACTGTCACAAAGTTGGGCTTTCAGATATATTACAGTTGGGGCACATAGTTATTGCCTTTTTTGCCCATTAATAGATGCCTCATACAGAGAAAAGTCCCGGTCCGGAAGGTCCTAACTATTTAATTGAAAGGTTAGGACTTTCCTATTTAATACAGTTTTCCAATGGGCCATCCTCACAATTCATCGTTTCGCTGCCTCTATTTGTTTGTTTGTTTTATATATATATGCGCAAGGCTTTCCTAAATTTAAGCTTATGATAAGATTTCGTAAGCTAACGCTTCTTGGGCCCATTCTTGGTCCATTCAAATGGACCAAACACACAACCCTCTAATTGCACATGCCCACCAACATTGGTTAAATCCAATTTACTAGACCGTTGGATCGACTATGTACCAATCTGAATGCACCGTTGATCATTAAGCTTTTGGTGTCCAGATGGGAGATGATTGAAAACACGATTGAGGCTGATTTTTTGCAGGAAGGAGGGTCTCAGGGAGTCATTGAAATCCCCCCACCCCCATCCCCATGTAGGTCCCCAAGTGGGCCCCACCACGTAATTGAGCTTACTTCAGCTTACCTTTTGAGTAAGGCTCTCCTAAGTTTAAGCTTATGATAAGATTTCGTAAGCTAACGCTTCTTGGGCCCATTCTTGGTCCATCCAAATGGACCAAACACACAACCCGGTTAAATTGCACATGCCCACCAACTTTTGGTTAAATTCAAATTTACTAGACCGTTGGATCGACTATGTACCAATCTGAATGCACCGTTGACTATTAAGCTTTTGGTGCCCAGATGAAGATATAGAAATCCTGGTTGATGCTGATTTTTTGCAGGAAGGAGGGTCTCAGGGAGTCATTGAAATCCCCCACCCCCCATCCCCATGTGGGTCCCTACGTGGGCCCCACCATGTAATTGAGCTTACTCAGCTTACCTTATCCTAAGCTTCAGCTTAGGAGAGCTGGCCCCTATATATATATATATATATATATATCAAAAACATCCTAAAGGGGATTGAAAACAAAGATCAGCAACATCTTTATTTTGAACAGAAAAAGTAATCATTAAAAAGGGTTGAAACAATTTGAGGTATCATTTCAATAGCGATTAATTAAAATTATAACTCTCACCTCTGTCTCTTAGACAAGATAAAATCATCGGCGAACGATCTTAAAAGCATGGTTGGAAAACTCTTTGAGTTGACTCTTGACTCTCCCGAGTCATCTAATTTTGACGAAAGACCGAGTCAAGAATTGGGGAGATTCAGCTGAGTCATCTCATTTTAATAAGTTATTTATATCGTGAACCATTTAATAAGTATATCTAATTTTAAATAATTAAATTTTATTTATAAGTAATTATGCATGAGGTTTGGACCCATAAATTTATAAATGAAGACGGGAATGGAATTCAAACTTATATATATGATCTTTTACATTCAGTATTTGGACTATCAAATTATGTAATATGTATATATTTTTTTTCTTCTATTTTCTTTATTGTAGTTCATTTATTGCATATATAAATTTATTTATTCGATTTCATTATCATGAATGCATGTGGATAAATATATTTTTATATTTTATATGTAGTGGATTCATTTAAAAAAAAAAAAAGATGACTCTCCACGTCTCCGTGTTGACTCTATCTAAGTCAACTTTTTTTTGCATTGGACGAGTTGAGCTCGAGTCATAACTTTTCCAACCTTGCTTGTACCATAGGAAGCTGAGCACCTCTCTTAAAAATGGCAACCCCATGTGCCTGGGAGATTGCAATATTGCATCTCAGTTTCAATAGAATCAGGAACCTCACTAGGTTCCATGACCAAACAATGGCAAGGCCCCCATTGCTAAGGCAGACCATGATCCAAGTGCACTGGAAATGAAATATCTCTCTCTCTCTCCCTCTCCCTCTCCCTCTCCACACTTAATTATGTTTCTCACCATCTATCTCAAACTCTGCATGCTTCCTTTGTACATATCCTTATGGCCAATCCCACCACCAAAATTCGTGCATCCACCTTCGTCTCATTGTCCACGCCCTTGGTGCATGAGGAGTGTGACTGTGTGAGTTGGGAACTTGGGATCCCTTGAGCCTTAAGCCCACGAGAGGCTAATCTGCATGGCGCTACAATGAATAATATAAACCACTAAACACAAAATCCCTCTGCTTGTATAGTCTCTCGTTAGCTCTATGTTTTATTGAAGTGAAATTTATAAAATGCTCATAAAGTACAATGGACGGACATTTATTTTTGGAGTATATATATATATATATATATATATATGAGCAAGGCTCTCCTAAGCTTAAGCTTATGATATGATTCCGTAAGCTAACGCTTCTAGGGCCCATCCTTGATCCATCCAAATGGACCAAACACACGACCCCCTTAAATTGCACAAGCCCACCAACTTTTGGTCAAATCCGAATTTTCTAAACCGTTGGATCGACTATGTACCAATCCGAATAGACCGTTGACCATTAAATTTTTGGTGTCCAGGTGGAGATGATAGAAACCATAATTTGGGCTGATTTTTTGTAGGAAGGAGGGTCCCAGGGAGTCCTTGAAATCCCCCCCATCCCCATATGGGTACCCAAGTGGGCCTCACTACATAATTGAGCTTACTTCAGCTTACCTTATATATATAATATATAGAGGAGGGCTCTCCTAAGCTGCAGCTTAGGCTTATTCCAAGCTGGAATAGTGCTGGTCCCTACAAATCAAAGTTGATTATATCTGTTTTTTGCATGATGAAACTGAAAAATCTAATTTCTAATTGGATTTATCTTGATTTTGGAGACGATCATCATGTAAAAAACAGCATAATCGACTTTGATTACAAATAATCAAATCCAACGTCTATTACAAAGAACAACCAGTATTTTTTTCTTTCTATTTTTATTAGGTTTCCACTGTGCTCTACTGCTGGAACCCAAGATTTTCAGAAAAAATTTTGTGAACTACTTTTACAATTATTAAGATTGCAATAATTAGGGTGCCCGGGCCTGACTATTAGGCATGACTCAATCTGGTATGTCAATGTACAAGACCAATCTCAAACCCATATGGTTCTTTTACCAAAGAAAAAAAAAATAACCCACATGGATCAACCTGTGTGAAAATACAATTTTGGGTAAGGCTCGGTCTTAAGGACTGTGTGGTGTGTGGTGCTGGGCTTTGGCTACTGTCTCTGGTACCACAATAGCCCCCTTTGGTGGAGCAAGTAATTTAAAGCTTAATGACTATATCTCATGCAGATTTATTGGGTTAAGAACTAATGATGACTACCATCTAGATTAATGTCAAATTAGGACTAATGTGGCAAATCAAGTGGACAGGTGTTTGTGAAGGGATCAAATTGATCATAGGCATGCAATGTGTAAACCAGAAAGTAGGGGAAAGGGCGGTTTGGAGAATTTGTCTACTCTCTTGATTGATCGTTATTTTGTAAAAGATTAATGGATATTAACCCAAAGAATAAAAAATTATGTAAACTTTGTTGCCTAACCGATTGCTTCCTCACAAGAGGTCATGTTTTCTGAGGTCTCACTTGTATGAAGTAGAAAGTGGTGGAATTTTCTCCTGTGGGCTGTATAGGAGAAAATCTTGCATAGAAAGTAAGCAGACAAATAAAAGTTTCTATGAAGATTGAAAGCATTTTAATACATGAAGTTTTTCATAATTTTACCTTTTTCTCTTAGACATGATAAAATAATCAGGGCGACGGACGATCTTGAAGTACTAAAGGAAGCTTAGCATCTCCCCAAAGAAAAGGAAGTCCCACGTTCCCTGGTGGGATATTGGCACCATCAGATCCAAGTTTCAATTGAATCAAGAACCTCACTTCGTTTCAAGACCAAACAAGCCAAACATACAATGGCAAGGGTCCCCTTGCTAAGGCAGACCATGATATTCCAATTACTGCACTGGAAATGGAATCCATCTCTCTCTCTCTCTCTCTCTCTCAATAATATTCGACCACCACCTTAAAGTTGCATGCTCCAGAGAGCTCTCTCTCTCTCAATAATATTCGACCACCACCTTAAAGTTGCATGCTCTAGAGAGCTCCACTATATATATATATATATATATATATATTGGTCATGAGGTTAGCCCTAGTGGGCGTTCTGAACGGTGCAGACCGTAACGACGGTCCTTACAGGACCGCCTCCATATATATATAGAGAGTATATATACTGGCGGACCCAGAATTTTCATTTTAGGCAGCTTACGATGATCACTTGACAAGAATGACAATATTGTCACTCAATCTCGATATTAAGCGATGACATTGTCGCTGGTTAAAAAAGGAAAAAAAATATAAAAAATAAATCGGTGGGAAGACCGATTTTGTTTCATAAAACTATGAGAGTCTTTTTGGTGCACATGACCTCTACCATGATTTTTCGAGAAAAGTTCCTCAATATTCTATCATCAAAATATATGACATTTGTACTACTATTTTAAGGTTCTTTCTTCAAAACTCATATTCCAAGTGCAAAAAGATTATAGCAATTTGCGAATCATCTGTGGGTCATAATTTTTTTATCCGAATCATTAACATTTTTAGATTAATGATGATCATCAATACACTTAGTTTCATATCTTATAAACTTTAATGGATTTTGAGAATTTGCGAAATGCATCCAAATAATCCAAATACATTTAAATCCCTGAATGTATTAATTTACACCATGAAAAGTTAAAATGGTAATTTGAGAAGCATAATAAAGTGTTCAATGAACCCTAATGTCAAACTATGATTATGAACTAACTCTATGATTGCAATCCTATGATTATACATTGAGGGGACCGAATACATGATTGTTTATCTCATTCATGTCAATTTCCAAAACCTAAAGAAAACTCTCACAACTAAGTCCAAAATATCTAATAACTCATTGAATCCCATGCTTTTTTTTTTTATAATAAATACAGATATGGATACCTGCCCAATGGATGAATAGCGGGGGTGTTCCAATGCCGGGGACGGAGGGTTAGCCGATTTGAGGGTTTTTGAGAGAGGGAAGAGAGACCAAGAGGGGAAAGAGAGGCTGGGGGCAATGGGTTATTTCAAGTGGGGGCTGGGCCAGACTTCATTTAGGGCCCTAATGGACTATTTTCAATTTTGGAGGGGGCTTCAGCCCCCAACCTAAGACATGCAAGTCCGCCCCTATATATATATATATATATATATATATATATGATTTAACAATGATTCGCTATGGCTGATTCCTCCACAAAGCTCTTACAAATGGACAAACCAAAATGTGAAATTGCTGTACTATGAGCAGACCCATGCTGTTAAAAAGCAGTCCAGCTTGTGGGTCCCACTCAGATGTATGTCTGTCATTGGGAGAAGGGCAATTGGAAAGGCCTCCTCATATATAAGGGTTAGCCAGAAAATTGTCCCCAGTTCTTGATTTTAACATCTTTCTCTCTTTGTTGGTGCCATATCTTGAACATCCTAGCCTTAATTTAACCTTCTTAACTTTTAATGGAATTTTAACTATAAATAGATTTTTTTTTAATTGAATCCAATTGTGAGTGTCGGTTGAATGAGTGTAAAATTGCTTCTTACGCCGATCATGTGAGGATGAGAGAGAGATGGGGACTGCACTGATCAAAAGTAGCCCAAAGTGGGTTAATCCACCGACATGGTGTCATGGCCCTCAAAGATGGTGACTATTTATCATATTGTAATGGCAAAAGGCAGAGGATGTTGCATCAACAGCTTATCAATGGACTTTTAAATATATGATGATAATATTAGCTGAGCATTTTATCCTACTGTCGTTGTCCCAAGTGAGCATATTCCGCGATAGCCAGACAGATAATACTTGAAAATCATTTCTCAGCCCCACTTTTATATTTTATAATCATATACATAGACACGCCGCGTACGCCACATTAATTGCAAAATGCAACCTATAAATGTTATTCTTTGAGTATTTTACATATTCCCGCTTAAGGTTTTTAGAATTTGTAAATAGGTTCATGTGATTTTAGTATTTATAAATAGGTTCTTGACCTTTTATGCCCCAAAAATCAATTGTACTAAAGAGAATGGCCAGCCACCGTGAAGTTTGTGTTAAATTTTTATAAAAATGTCAGTTTTGCCCTTACATCCATTAAACAAAAATGAGTATATTATTTTTTATAAAAATAATATTATTTTATCTTGATTCTCAAGTGTCTCTCTCTCATGCACATGAAGCCTAACTATTATTTTAAGACATTCTTCAACCCAAAAGTGGGTCATTGGTGGATTAGATCAATTATAACTATATCATTTTACAAAAATAATATTATTTTATCTCCATCCTCAACAATCTGATCTCTCTCATACACATGAAGCTCAATCATTATTTTAAAACTCTTATCAATCCAATAGTGGGTTGTGGATGGATTAGATCAATTATAACCAATTATAAATACTAGTATTGATTGTCGTTATGATCGATTTGAGTTTAATGAAAATGGGCCTTGTATTAATAAAAATGGAATTTACGAAGAATTATTCTCTCCTGCTAAATATACTATAGTAAGTATTAATTTATAAGCTTTAGAGAAAAATAAGCACAAGCTTATGCAATTATGCATATAGAAATCATGGAGAGATGGGCAAATGTGTCATTTGACTCTAAAAACTAATGATGGTTGGAAGGCTACTTATTTTGGGAATGCAGAAGGTATTAAAATGAAAGAGTAGGGGCCTATCTTGTATTAACCATTAACTTCACTTCACAAGTAAAGTAAATTTACAAAACAAGCAATATATTTTGTATTTGTTGTGATTTAATAATATTGCATTTAAACGTTAATTATACATGCCCATGTGGACCTAAGCCCCGAATCTCGACCGATCAAGAAGTAAAAAAAGAAAAAAAATGGTTTGCTGGGTTTTTAGCGTCAATGCAAGATTTCCTCCGCTTAGAGAGGAGGAAAAGTTGCAAATGGACTTTACCGCCTCTAATATCAGCGGTACAATTGCAAGAGTGCCCAAAAACTACTTCCGCAAAATGCAACTTTTCCTCCGCTCATAGAGGAGGAAAAGTTGCAAATGCGGATTTACAGTAGCGGTAGCGCCCAAACAAACCTTAAAACTAGCTTGGCCCAAAAATGAAAATATGGTATTTAAATTTAAATATTTTTAGAAATATCTTAAGAGAGGCAGATCTATAAGAAATTAATATATCATTATCTATTTCTCATCAATAATATTTATTAAAATAAATGGTTGTCCACTGAATGAGGAGTCCTTATATTTTTTTCCTAATAAAACTTGGCCCCACCATGACATTGACTATTTGATTAAAAATATAATCAACATAATCTCATGCTTATTTACTAATCACATTTCCTACCAAATGGGCAATCTAATTACCAGGGTACTTTCTCTTCTTGAGGTAAAATTTATTGATGGATAAACGGTACAGTTGGAGGGCATTTATTTAAATTTCTTTTTATTTCAATAGGAGCTAATTATTCTTGTTGTCCCAATATGAAAGTCCCCTCTGCCTTAAGCATGTTGTAGGCTACACAAAGCAACTTTTCTATTTTGAACTAACACTAATTATAGCAACCTTTTCTTGGAAAAGCTGAAGATAATAGTTCATTTTTTCCATTTGTTAGTTATTAAGGTGATTCCATAGATGGTCCATGGAAGTCGGCACATATGGATTTAAAAAAAAAGAAAAAGAAAAAGCATGTGTGGACCCAGCATGAACTAACCTATTCATTAATCAAGATGTCAATTGGAATACAATACAGAAGTAAAATAGGTTGACCCAAAACCCGAATTATCAAATCAGGTTTGGGTTGGGTTACTTCATCAGGTGCAATGAAGGTTAGACTAGCCATCGAAGGTTGCAGGTATTGTTGAATATTGGAAAAGTTAGAATGGTATTGAGACAAGATTATAACTAATCCTAAGATTAAAAGATGAGATTTTTTTGGGTCGAAATTTTAAGGGAGGAGATTTGTTCGGGATGAGTAAGTAGCCCAAATCAAAGCCTAGGCCGTGCATTTGTTTTTCTTTTGTATTTTCTCTAAAGGAGAGGTCCCTACGTGGTGACGTGGGGGCCTCTCTAATCAACCTCCCTATTGCTTTAATATATATATATATATATAATGAAAAAAATCAATAGTTGCATTTCTTCGTCTGGCCCATATTCAGTGAGCTGCCATCTGATAATCAGAAAGGGAAAAAATCACAATAGCAAACTTTGGCAGTTGACACAGGCCTTAATGTTCCGTATAACACAAATCAAAAGAATCAAGATATGAGGCATTCTTTTGAATAGATTATAGCTAGGTGAACTGCAAATTTAGGATGCAGCGTAGTAACTAGGTAATCAAAGTATCTATGGCATAGTGATTAAACATGAGGATTAATTAGTGAAAGGGAGAGATGAGATAACGGTGGCCCCATTGGGCCTTTTTTTTCCATCCATATAGCTTATAAGGCATACGATGGCGCACAAAGAATACCTATGGCCCATTCAGAATACTTTAGATCTTATAACATATTAGGAAGTAGACCTAATATCACTATTGTATGATATGATATATCACTGACGGAACCAAAGAGGGGCTGGCAGTGGCCATGGCCCCTCCAAAACTCCTAAAAACCCCTATAGGTTTTTATAAATGAATTTTTTGTTTTCTCCATTTGGCCCCTCTGAAATCTTCAAAGAAACCCTTATATATTTTAGAAACTACATGCATTTTTTTTATACATGGCACTCCCAGTAACCTTTTTCAACATAGTGGCCCCTCAAGGAAGAATTTATGGTTCCGCCCCCCTTGCTATTGATATTATTAAATAGAAATCCACTCTATCACGGAGAATTATTTTATTTTATTAATTCCTCTTTTGGGATGTAAATAAATAAATGAAAATTTCTTTCGATTCTCAATGTAGAGGTCTTGCATTGCAATACCTCACCAATCAAACCCATACTATATATATAGTCGTTTTCTAAACTTTTTTTTTTCTGTAATCAGTATTTTATTGGTTTCAGTTAGATTCTTAATCTGAGATATCAGGATCTATGGTTTATAATCAGATCTTGCATGAAATGAGGCATCAGACGAGTTACATTATAATCTAACTATTTGCATTGGTGCATTTAGAGAAGATCAAAATGCAACATAAACAGAACTCCAAATAGTAAGTACTTTATTGCCCCTGTACAAAGTCATTCTTGCGTACTTTCATCACAATAAAGGGTTCTTTGGTTTGCATTCGTTTACATATAAAAATGGGACATATGCAATAGTTACGCATGATTATATATTTACGTTCGAAAATGAGACATAAAAATAGTGTGTAAATGATGTCTTTCTCATGTGAAAATTTGATTACATGCATGAAAGATGTGTGAAAAACAAATGTCATTTCTTGACAACTTCATAACCAGAAATGTAAAACCGCGACATGACATGAAGTTTAGAGTAAATGAATTTCTCATAATGCATGGAATGTCATCTCAGCTCCATCTGCCGGCTTCGGATGAGGAAGGTATGTGATCTTTGCATCAGGATTCACAAGCTCCCACCTTAAGGCACAAACAAAAACATTAAATATCAAATCAATATCCATCCATGTAATTGGACAAAGAGCTAGAGCAAAAAAAAAAAAAAATCAGCTGCCTCTAAGACTATTAGCAATGCCATGTGGCTCTGGACAAGGCCCATTAGCATGTCGCATGAATCATTGGTTTGATCTCATTTGAGTGGGCCAGTGCTACTGTTCCACAATTACAAGAATGTGTGATAGATTGTATCATATGTACATGAATATAATCCTTTTTTATAAGTTAATTCTGTTACATAATTCTAAATGCTTGTCAGACCTTGCTTTTGGATTTATTTTTTTAAATATATAAGTGAATATCAAATTCGAGGGTCGTGAGGATGGCTAAAATATACATGACATTCTCTAAAAAAATCTGAATTTTTTTTCAGGAGTTACAATTTGAGGAATTCTTACTGTAGAGTTTTGTACAAGAGTTCTAAGGTTTTGGACTTCAATAGTTAACAATCACCACAAAATCTCTGTACTAAAGCGTCCTTAATTGCTAGTATTTTTTCAACAATACACAAATTTTTAGTAGAAAGTGGAGTGGGATGTGTGATAAAACTAAGAAAGATAAAATCAGAAATGAGCTCTTTTGTATGCATTTAGGAGTAACATTAATATTAGGTGAGAAATAAAAGAAACTCATTTGAGATATGGTTTGGACATGTCCAATGCAAGTAACAATGTTGGTGAGAAAAAATTTTCTATGCATGTTGATGGCCCACCAAAGAGAAAAGATACACTCAAAAGAAAGTGGATGAACGTAATGACAATAGATCAAGAGAAGTACAACTTATATGTGGATTTGACTCAACATTGATTGGAATGCAGAAATAGGAATTATGCGCCCGACTCGAACATAGTTGAAACAAAACTTTGATGATGATGGTGATCAATAACACAAATTCATAGTAGAAGCTCTCTCATGAAAACCCCGAGGGTAACACCAAAAACAACTTTAAGGTTTTCCCAATGAAAAGTGACTTGTTACCCTTCAGAATTCTCTTGTTCCTAGGCATTTGTAGTTCTCTTTTGAGAAAGGAAAGGAGGTGGGGACTTTTGAAGTCAACCAATAGGATGGGGAAACCCTCAGAAGAAAGGGAAAAGGTATAAACTCCTCAAATATGTGGATTCTTCATCCATTACGTGACGTGACTAAAAAGTGTGCATGATCGATGCAGGGGCAAATTACCTATACCCAGTGGTCAGATGATGAAGAAAGATGGATAGTTGAATCCGCACAAGCATATTTCCAGCACAGATCCTGGATCCACCCCCAAACACTTGGTACGTCCCCGGCTTTGGAGATCTCTAACAGAAGAAGTAGAATAAAATCAGCATCTTCATTAATAAACTTAAGACCTTGCCTTGTTAATCTAAAAAACAAAAAGGATACTAAGAAAATCCCATGTGAAACTATATACAATGTAGTTAAAAGAACTCATCCCAACTTACATCCCATCTATCTGGATTGAAGTGGAAGGGATCTTGGAAGTTGTCTGGGTCTGTGTGAAGGTGTCTAATCCAAACAATAACCAGCCAGTCTTTGGGTATTCTGTAACCTGCAACCCAGAAATAGAAATGCTTTCAATATTTTCATTTATCCATAAGTTTCTATTTGATCAATCTTCTAATTACCTTGGTAATCAACATCCTCATTAGCCCGTCGGAATATTGTTGGTGAAATATTTGCTATCCTTATTGTTTCTTCTACTACCTACAGGCAAGAGAAAGAGAGAGAATGTGTAACTATTATTGCACAAACATATAGGCCTATTAGATACATATAAGTCAAAGTAACTAGGTATTCTAAGACTTTATTTTTCTATAAGCAATCAAAAATAAAGAATCATAGATGAATATCCAAAAATAACCATCAAATAACCTCACCTTTAATGGAATTAAATTAAGTAAAGATGAGAAACGAAAGCCCACTACAAATTCTAAGAAAGTTAACTTGTCATTTACATCGCTTCCTTATATCCTTTACCTCTTTAATGATGTTTTGGTGGAGTTTATTTGACCATTAAATTTATAATATATTCTATGCAACCAAATAGACCTATAAACAGGAAGTTTTATATTACTTGAATACATAGAAATTCAAAACCCACCAAAGATGCGGCTTCTTAATCATCGATCAGTATAAATACATCACCTTTCGTGTATATTTCATTTCTGAAATATCATCCATGGTTAAGAAATCTCCATCTCCTTTCTTTCGCTCCCTGATTTCCATGTTCTCTGCCTGCCACCGAAATGGAGATATTTGAGTTTGGGACTGGAAAAGATTATGAAGTGCATCTTTATACTAGGAATTAAATTGATAGGAATTTGATTACTCTAAGTTGTCGAAGCACATTGGGGTATTTGCAGAGGTAATAAAGAGACCACATTATTGCAATGGAGGTGGATTCATAGCCCGCAATGACAAGGGATATAATGTTATCAAGCACTTCTTCATCGCCCAACTGCTTCCCTTCTTCATCTCTAATTTGTCTCAGTCCATCCATCAAATCATTCATTTCCTCGTCGCTCGCAACAGTTTCTCTTTTCTTCCTTGCCTCTAGCATCCTTCTAAATTCCTCTGTGAGCTTATTTCGACACTGTACGTCATCGAAAACCATGTTGGAAAATAAAAAAAAGAATCTAGTTTTGTTCAACAAGTTTATATAGCTGATGCTAAATTCACTTTCAGTGGTGGATATTTCAATTACTTGTGAGGTGATGGTCATACTTACTGGCTCCAAGAGGAGGGAGACATCAGAAAGGGAACCATGCCCACCAAACAATAAGATGGTGTTTGAAAATTCCTTTATAAATTAGCCATTTATAACAAGGTAGGCCCCTCTACAGTTTTTTTTTTTTTTTTAACATGGGCCCACTTCAAAGATAATATTCTGGCTCTGCCATTTGTTCAAACAAGGACCTATCATTAGATGTTTGGGGTCAAGCATCATCGACTCAGCTTATAGCATCAACAGGTCTGCTACATGCAGTGCATGAGTGAAACTCCACATTCAGGCCTACCTATTGACAATATGAGCTGCTCAAAGTGAATATCCTCCCTTGCATTTCCTTCCTCAAGTTTTATCAAAATAAGAGTTGGTCTTATTATAAGATTAAATATATGAGAACGGTCACTTACCTCAATGGTAAATGGCGGCAATTCTCACATGACTGCCAGGGTTCAAACCCTGTACATGCCACCTTCCCTCACTAGAGGGCTTTGACGCCTCTCCCGAGGTTTACTTCCATCACCCGAGTGTTGGAAAATTCCATCATGTAGGGCCACACATGTAAATATTTAATATGTTATGCTATCTTTGGTTAAGCTTAAATTAAAGTGATCTAATTAAGACTTAAAGTTTTAAGGCTTAAGGGTATAATTGTCATGGGATAATGTGTAGATACCAGAATGCTAATTCTAATTTGATGAGGGGATAAATTAGAAATAGCAAAATCTATGATAATATTATTATATATTAGGGTTATGGTTCCCAATTCATATGGTAAGTTCCTATTCTCTCTGACATCCCATCATAAAAAAGAATCAAGTTTCTCTGGGTAGCCATATTGGATTGGAAGATCAATAACCTGTGAAGAACTTCATTCAATGGATCAAGGTATGTTTCCGCTTTACATCTCTCGATGATTTGACATGGAGGATCTTGGTTGATTAAGGTTTTCTAGATTCTTGTTTCCTACACCGAGGGCTCAATCACCTCACATGTGGTCCACCACCCTCTCCCGTAAGGGTATTCAAGCCCCCTATAGCCGGGGTACCCAAAAAAAGAAGAAGATTAAGCATATGATCACAGAATGTAGTTAGAATTGGCTAGGTTTACCTGAAGAGCACGGTGGTATGCAGTTCCAGGAAAGTTGAACGGGTGTGCTCTTATTCCCGCTACCACACCTTTGATGGATTTATTTATGTCGACTACAAGTGGCCCAGGATCCAAGCTCACAAACATCTTACATATGTTCTCGAATGTAACCTGGAAGACATGAATATTAATATGATGTATGTGTAAATTTGTATTTTCTTTACATGCAAACCTTTCAGATGAGAAGAAGAAAAGAGTTTCTTCTAGTTCTAGTGGAGGATGAGGAGAAATTAAATTGGGATCGAGTGTCATCATTTTTCCCAATTACTATTTCTCCACTGCGTTTGGATTTAAAGGAGCGAATCATTTGAAAACTTTATTTGAATAAAAAAAATAATTGCTTGAATGTTATATATAACTTCTTAATTAACAATAAAAAAAAGTTTCCTTAGAGAAAATGGTGCATGTTTCCTTAAAGGGAAATTCTATTTGCATCCACATTTTTTGCTGAGCACACCCACATACGTACGGTCCCTGTAAATTTTTTTCATAGAGGTGGGTGTGCTCGACAAAAATAGTGGGTGCAAATAGAATTTCCCTTCCTTAAAACTATTGCCAAAGAAAGACGTACGGTTAGTGACATGAATATTTGACAAATGCAAATAAGTAACTATATTTTTCTTTTTACAAATAACCACTGCAATGGTATGAATATCTCATGCAATGAACGAAATTGTGGGTTAATGTTAAAAGGAGAGAGAGAGAGAGAGAGAGAGAGAGAGATAGTATCTTAGTTAGCCACCTAAGACTCAATTTTCGTTTGGTTCACAAGATTAAGTTTATTTGATCTTTATAATTTTCTTAGATTCACCTCATTGGAATTAAATTTGGAGGGATAGTGTGAACAAAATTATCGAATTTTGAGTCAATTTAACATGATTGATGCCTTACTAAAATGAATCAGGTTATATTTAAGTACATTTTCATTAATTTATGCTTATATATATATATATGTATGAGAATATTCATGAGGGACAAAATAACATGGCTGACTTTATGATACATTCAAACTATCAACACACATGGAACCTCCTTAAGTAAGCTAGATCCATCGTGTATTCATCTATTCGAATGGATTGGACCTTTGGATCAATTGTCAAATTTTTTTCATTTGTGAGCCAAAGATGAAGAGCTGGAGGCAACAAATTGACCCCAAACTTAATATATGTCATCAATCCTTCGACTGACAGTCAAACTTAATACATGACGATGATGATTAAAGAATGCGTTCACCTTGGTGATCTCATCAGATGCTTTGATCCTTCCTTTGTGTGCCCAATGATGGAGGGACGAGATGAGGCGTGGCTGGACTGCGAGGGTGATTTGCTTGAGTGCCTCTGGCTTGTTGAGGGCATTCACAACAAAGGTCCTGACCCTACTATGGGGTGCACCATTCACGGCCACAAGAGAGTGGCGGCCCACGAGCTCGACTGATGGCCAATTGATCTCGAATAGATCGTCCGATTGCAAGATGAATTTGTTGATAGACGGCTCACATGCTATGATCGATGGAGAGCCGAAGAGGTGGGTCCTATACAGTCCTACTCCGCGTCCGTATCTGTTCGATCAAAAGAACACCCTTTTATATACAAGCATATGGGCCCCATTTTTTTTTTTTTTTATTCATTCATCCTTCCTTTTGCCATCCTCCCAAGGTTCATCATTTCACCACCTCAAAATTCTGTTATGTTAATTTATATACATCTAAAAGTGAAACATTCTAATGGCGATTAAAAGCAAATATCAGTAACATTTTATTTTGAACAGAAAAGGAGTTATCATTAAAAAGGGGTTGAAAGAATTTGAGATATCATTTAATTGTGATTATAATGCTCACCTCTTTCTCTTAGACAAGATAAAATCATCAGGACGGCGAACGATCTTGAAGTACCATAGGAAGCTAAGCATCTCTCCTAACAAGGGCAACCCATGTGCCCCGGAGCGAGATTGGCACCATTGCTTCTCAGTTTCAATGGAAGCAAGAACCTCACTTCGTTCCATGACCAAACAAGCCAAATAAACAATGGCAAGCCCCCTAATGCCAAGGCAGCACATGTTCCAAGTGAATCCATCTCTCTCTCTCTCTCTCTTCTCTCTGTGTGTGTGTGTGAGCACGCGTGTGTTATGTTGCTCACCACCTCAGACTCTGCATGTTCAACTGTGTACATAAATAGGTACCCTATTGTTAGCAATGATTCCTTATGGCTGATTCCACCACCAACATTCGTGCAACGCGACAAGCCTCCTGCCATCTTCTACTTGTAATGTTGTGGCCACCCATGGCCATGTGGAAAACCCTTTTGTCTCATTGTCCAGACCCTTTCGTTCGTTGGACCTCAGGAGTGTTTGTTGGGATCCCTTGAGCCTTAAGCCCACAAGAAATTGATGATGCTAATCAGTATGGCACCTACGGTATAACCTTGACCAAAATTTCACTCTAAAACAGCCCACACGAGATTGGCGTTTCTATTTAGTTCTTATATAGTAGGACCCTCTGACTGAGGTGCCTCGAAAGATCCGTACTCCCAAGAGTGGATAGATCACGTAGACAGTGGAGTGGGACCTTGTGAAGGGCATAATTCTATGGCCTAGATGAGTTTTAAATTAGATTTACTTTGAAATCAAATAATGATGATTATCTTGAAGACAATGTAGGAGATAAGTTACAGTCCAGATTATCATCCATCCAATGTTTGACCAGGGCCACCTGATGTATGTAAAATATTTATAGATGTAGAGAGAGGATCACGACGAATCAATGCAACGCCTCCCTGCTTTCACACAAGGAAGGTGGTGAGAGAGTTTTTTTTTTTTTTTATTCCTATCCACATCCATGCCATGGCCAATCCGTGAAGCTCCTTTGTAGGGCCCACGCCACGTGTGACTAATTTAGGCGATATTCCTGATCTTTTGAGCACCGGCTAAAATCCATCGGACAGGAGTTGGGCCTGACATCAGAAAAAAAAAAAAAAGCAAGTGAAGATGTAGATGACCCCAACTTTTCTAGAATTTGTTTAATTAGATAATGGCTGACCAAAATTAGTTCTAAGGGAGATTATTGGATAGTCCCTTTCTACATCTTCGCCTCTGTCTCTTTAATTTTGGCCACTTCTATGAAATCAGTTCACTGCAAATACACAGGCTCATAGAAGATTTGCTTTCCACCTACTTTTTGAAGGAATTCTAATGATGAAATTGTAGAGGACCACTTAAGACCCAGAATCCAGATTATCCTCTACTAGTCTACTTCCTCTTTTATTCACCCACAACCACAAGGGGTCTGAAAACCAAAACCCTCTCTTTCATAGTTTTTCTTTTTTTTGGAACCTAGCAAGGGGCTAGGACCCAAAAGAGAGCCCGCACCGCGCACACATACAAGAAGACAGCCTACTTAAGTGGAAAAGGAGTACGCACAAGCGGGAATAAAACCCACATAAGTGGAAAGGGAGCCCACGCACAAGGAAAGAGGTGACGTACCCAGGGCTCGAGGTGAGAGGAGGTAAGTAAAACCCACATAAGTGGAAAGGGAGCCCACGCACGAGGAAAGAGGTGCATACCCAGGATTTGAGGTGAAAAGAGGTGAGAAGTGCTGCACCTTACCACTCAGATAAGGAGCGGCAGATACCCACTTGTTTAAACAAAGATCTTTAGTACAATCAGAGAAACCCACGACAATGGAGCAGAACTCCAGGTGGCACCACTTATTGAAAACTCAAACTGCTTAAACTAATTTCCTCCATCTATGAAATGTCTCCAAATTTACTCCAATGGAAATTCATCCCATGGTTAAAATTATAGTTGAACCAACTCTTATAGGAGTAAAACTAATCATGTTGTTTTGATTTTTGAAACTTTCAATAACTCATTGCAGGGCCCTTAATAGTTTTGTGAAAGTCCTTACAAGGGTGAGCACAATTCTGCCCTTACAGCTTGCCTTTTAACATCCTATTTTTACAACGGGCCCAATGCGTTCAGCCCAATTTGACATTGACCTGTGTTCAAAAGGGTGAGGGCCACTAAACAGAGGCCCTAAATCAGATGAGCACCATGTTTGATGAACTTGACAGAATATCTTCCGATCGATTCGGATCTCTACAAGAAGGGAACACATCTGCACTAGAATAAATCATGAATGATTGTGGCAAATTTGTTCTAAAAAATATGAGTAAAGGTGGCGACATTAAGCAAAATCTGTTGAAAAGAATGTCAAGAAAGCCTGTAACTCAAAATTACATCATTCTCTACCTCATTAAAAGGCAATGACAAGATTTTCTTGTCACCGTCATTCTCTACCTCATGAACAGCAAGGAGCAACGAAAGACCTATATTTATTTTATTACTGCTGGTAATAAGGCGCTGGTGGTAAAGGAAGGCTACAGGTTTCTCTGTACATAACAGAAGGCATTGCAACAAGAAGAAAATGATGATGCAAAAGGGGTAAACATGTTGGTTACTTAGCGCAGGCATTGATGTGCTTATGGAAAGGCCACAAATTTGCAAGACGCTCTAGCACTCCAGCACTTTTGGAGAAGTAGCCTGAAAAGCCTTGGGGAGTTGATGGGGGTGGAAAATCCTCAGCGGGCATGGCAAATGGTCGAACCATTTTCTCCATCTTTTCCAGTGTGAGATAAGATCCTGCTTCTTGCAGCCTCTCTGGTCCCATTATAGGAAGTGTATGCTCTTGATGCAGCAAAGCAGCCTCACCGTCGTCATACTGTGCCATAAGAGAAACATGAAAACTGAATGAAGTAACCAAAATCCAATATAAGCATCAAGATTTTAGGCAAACAGTTGAACTGATGCTGCCATTGTTTTCAAGGAAAGGTGGAAATGAAATCCAACAGTACTACCACAATCGTTCCTACTAAAATTTTAATAACACGATTCTTTTACTATTTTTGTTGAAGAATGAAGCAGCTTTATGCAGAGTTGATTGGGTTGAGATGGAGAGCAAATGAAGAGAAAAAGATGCAGAGAATTTAGTATGGAGAAAGGACAGGGACAGCAAGAGAGACAGGACAGAGAGGGAGACACAGAGTTGAGACTTGGGAGACAGAATAAACATATTTTGGACTTTTTCAACTTTTCCTACACAATAAATTTCAATCCTAACCTCTCTCTATTTTAATGGGCGGGATTGTCTAGCTCAAGTAAGGAGTCTCATCACACAAGCGCAGGAGAAGGGTACTATATATATATATATATGAGAGAGAGAGAGAGAGAGAGAGAGAGAGAGAGAGAGAGAGAGAGAGAGAGAGAGTCCTGATCAGGTGCGCACCTGGCCGTGGGCCCACGTGGGGCCAGAACCGCGCAGGGTGAGGGGGGTTTAAAATCTGGGTGAGGCCCTCTCTACAAAAAATCAGCCCCATCCAATCATCCTACACCCATCATCCGCGGCCCACGAGTTCGGTCCATTTGAATGGGCTTACAGTCAATCCAACGGTCCAGGCCATTCAAATGGGTGCAAACAATGGCAATGGGTCAGATTAAACAGGTGACGCATCCCACTATTTAGAAGGACTGGTGAGTCGCTGGTCTTTTCTTATTTTTTAAGAAAAAATGAGCTAACCGGTAACAAACCCAACCAGACCGATACCCTTGATGGCGCAAGTCTGGTATCACATTAAGCATATATAAAACTCCCTTCATTTGACAGAACAATTACCTCCAATGGACTTAAATCTGCTCCACGGCTGAATGTCATCTCTATACGGAATCTCTTTGGGTCTTCCAGAGCTACCTGCATACCAATTTCACCAACTTTGATAAACACAGAAATTTACTTTCACTGCCCACTAAAACCCAAATAAGGATTTGCCAATATCACCAGAGCACTTGTATCTTAAATATTAAAAACACAGCTTAAAAACATAGCAAGAATATTCCAAACTCAGCAAATAGAAGTGGAGCAACAAAAAATTTGGTGGTTTGGATGCACGAATAAATTCATGGGCTAGTCAAGTCTGACCAGGGCCAAGCTTGGATTGGGCTAGATCAGGTGTCTTATTATTGTATGGCTCGGGTATGGGATTATATATCCTTAGAGTTGCAGCCTAGCTCGACGTATTTTAGATGAAGTTTGTACAAATTCCGTACATGGGCTGTGCCTTGGCCTGAACTTCAGACATGTGGGCTGGATCAGAGCCTGGATATTAGGCAAGATACCTAAATGGGCCATGCTTGGATAAGCTTAAGCCCAACCTGAGCAGGAATTATGGATAGTAAATTTTATAAAGTACTACAGACAAGTTTTTGCATCTTAAAGACTATAAAACTGCTTACCTCTGTATTTTCAAACATCCTGAAAACAATATAACTCATGTAGTCCAGTTCCCTAGTTTTAAACAAACGCTCCAAAGCACTATGGCAAACAAGGCTAGCCTCTCCTTGTAGAGACTCATCCAAATTACAGTATCGGAGAACATTCATTAAGGAGTGTATATGCGATTCCTGTCACGAAAAGTCAAGTTGTTAATTCATGACGAATGACACCCGAAACAAAACGGATTATGATTGGAATAAGTGTTACACATGTATGGAACTTCAAGTTATGGAAACATTCCAGGAAATGCTTCTTAACCCATAAAATAGAAAGACATGGTTAAACCCTTAAATATGGCAAGAAGTTGTTCACATACTGATGTGAAATAAAGGCGTGTACGAACATGTCGCTCAGGTGTCTTAACATTGGCATACCTAACAAACAGGAAACAAGTTACAATTCGATGAAGCAATGCAGTTAAAAATGACACTTTGGAATATGCTATAAAATGCAGTAAAAAATGAAATATAAGTAAGAGATTAGAATATGCCATGCACTTTGGATCTAGACGATATTTGGTCTCTTTATCATCATCATCATCTTGGTCTAGTGACTTTTCACTTGTGGAACTCGTTCTTCTTGTGTCATCCATCTTTGTTTGAGACCTTGATTGGTAATCAGTGTCTTCCCTTCTAGTCTTAGAAAACGTTGATGTTTGATCTTGGTTACTTTTCAGTTCAGCAACACTAATGGCCTCCTCACGGGTGTTTCGTAGGTCGATCAAAATCTTACCCAACAAGCGACGAGCAATCTGAAGTACCACAAAAATTGTGCATTAAACAAGTGCATTAAATGCAGCGCTAGAAAATAAGATGCTTCACAATAAATTCTAAACAAATACAGCAGCATACAATCCAGTACAAAGGACAGAGCATAAGAATTATAGTCATTAATCACCACATGACGCTACAATTCCAGATTCTGTATTATTAGGTATAAGGATATCATCGTCATCTAATCCTTGTCCCACCGATTATTGGTTGATTTTGTGAACGCTACTTTCTCCCCATTCATGAAAATGTTCTCCATCTATCTGCAGTGTAAAATGTCACTTCATACTATTAGGACTCCATTTTGTCTGCTTTGCACTAATCATATTTGCTTTATTCTTGTTAAATACCACATCATCCTTCCTAATGTCAGATCCACCAACCCTGCATTCCCTATATTGTCTTCGTTTTTTCTAATTTTCAATTTAACTTAGCTTGAAAACTTTTTCTCAAAAAGGTCCATCCATTACTCACCTGAATCCTTGTTTTGACTAATTTGCACCAGCTGGTCTTCAAACGACATATATCAAGCAGCTTCATCTTCAACTATGACATTGTCCATGGTCAACAAAAATAAAAATAGCTCAAAGTATGATCCTGGTGTGGCTAAAATCAAGTGGGAACACAGTCACTTCTCCACAGCTCTTGCACCACCACTCATTATGCATGTCTTGAACATATATCCATTTGGGATACACTTCCTCTCCATTGTTTTATAGATTAGCTACCTCAACATCACAATCTGGGCCATCTGTAAATTAATAAAGCAACATGAAAGAATTGCTTACTCCCTAAACTTTTCAAATGAGTTTTCAATAGGAAATTACTTTACTTCAGGATCTAGCGAGCATAAAGTCAAATGTTTATTGATAAATACTAGATGTCTTACGCACCACCCTATTTCTTTCAACTATAGATAATTCAATAGCTCAGTAGTTTGAACTAGTTTGTGTATATGACCATAATGCCTTTTCTCCACCCTTCAAAACTTCTTGGTACCTAAGACCATGCTGAACAATCTAGTTAGTCAAACAAGTCCATTGTCACCCACCAAGAACCATATTTCTATGGGTATACCGTTTGGCCTTGATGCTCTTTTTTTTTTTTTTTAAATCTTTGGCAAGTTTATCTTTAGTTATTTTTCAAGAAACTTGCTAATGACCCTTTGACTTTGACTTTTGATTCATGATCTACTTCTTTCATAATTCTTTACAATATATTCTCAATTATCGATCTCATCTTCTTTAACCAGATCACTCTCAGCATTTCCTTTTGCTATTTTACATACAATTTTTATAGCCTTACAGACTTTATTGAAACGGACCGCTCCTTAAAAAAAATTTCTTTTTAGGAGTAACCTTCATAGCCTCTTCTTTCTCACCACTGTATTCCCTTCTAACAGCAGATTTCTTCTTCTCATTACACTTGAAACACATCTTAGGCGACCTACTTAATTGACATTTGAACCCACGGTTTATTAGGACTCAAACCCAAATTCCAATAACTTTACGGGTCGCTTGTCTTTTATGCGTTGGATATGAAAATGGGATTTACATATGTAAAATTTACAAATGTGAAACACAATACCATGTTTGTTTGGAATCACCATTTTCACATGCGTAATTACAGAAGTAAAATCTCCATATATCTTAAGATATATGATTTTTTTTTTTGATAACCAAGATCTATGAATGTTTTAAGACATGAAACTAGACATTCTGGGGCTTCATTGGTCAATAAAAATTTTGAACGGTTTAGATTTAAATTTTGGCCCAAAATAGTTGCAAAAAATAAAAGGTGTTGAAGGGATTTGAAACTACGGCCTATCCCACACATCCTTTGTTCTAGTGCTTTCTTAACCAAGGAGGTGTGTAATTGTTTCACACCTTTTAGGTGTGAAAGTTTTCATATGAGAATGGCCTCTTTTACACACCGGTTCACAACTCATTTACACATGCGATGCGTAAATGAGTGCACAAAAACATGACCATGCATAATGTTATACGTATTACATTTACATATATGTAAAAGAGTGCAAACAAATGACCCCCTTGCTCATTAATCTTCTTTTGTCCAGGTTTAAGTTCCATCCAATTGTTTTGGGAAATTGATTGCTCCTTATTAATAACCCAACTCCTACAAAAATTCAGTCAACACCACCAATCTATGTTGTGTTGCAATGCCCTCTCCTGGAATGACTTCATAATCAATCCAATGAATATGGATGACATTTTCAAGAAGATCCAACTGAAGTTTGATCAACCTAACCAATAAGAAGGGAGAAGGATCAAGTGATGAAATTTCAAATGGGACAATGAAATGGGATTGACTATATAAATAGTCCGGTGAACAGAGATAATATTTTCAAGAAAATCCAGTTGAAGGTTGATCAAGGGAGGGAGAAGGATCAAGTGACATCCATTTAAATGGTACAGTGAAATAGGAAGCCACTATGGTTATAATGAAAGAAGAAGAAAAATATGAAGTTGGCCAACAATGTTTCTATGAAATCCTAGCCTGTGAAAAATAAGGTCCATTAAATGGTAAGGACGATGTGGTTCAAACCAATTATAGAAATCTAATTGCCATGAAATGTTTAAGAATTCTATGGAAATTCTAATTGCCCTGAACATGAGGTCCATTTATGTTTCTGTGGAAGTCCAGCCTGTAAAAAATGAGGTCCATGAAATGAAAAGGACGATGTGGTTCAAATCAACAATAGAATTCTAATTGCAATGAAAATTTTGTAATTTTATACAGTACTAATTGCCTTGAACAAGAGGTCCCTTTATATTTATATGGAATTCCAGTTGTCATCAAAGGCTGTTTTCATATAGTAATTTCTTCGCACACAGTACATTCAGTGGCAATATTTTAACCAGCTAATTTAAATTGTTAGGTTATGATTATCATTGTTGTTTACACATAATATTTTCTCAAATAATTTAATTATCCTACGATTTTTAACACCATTTTTCTTCTATTGTTCCACCCTTGAGAGAATCTTCCTGCGCACTCAGTCCGGGCAACAGTAAGTTTATGTGCTATTTTTCCACTTGAATACCCATCGCAGAAACTACTTTCCAAATAATCAACACCAAGGCCAGCATACTAATAATTGAACAGGCAATAAGAATGAAAATTTAGAGGGAAAATTCCTCTACCGTCAAGAAAACTTTTACAACTAATTAAATTTGCAATATGAATGAGATTTTGGAGTAAATTAGAATAGCATACCTTTGAGCCAATTTTTAACTTATGCTTTGGATTTATCCCGTACTCATTAGGAATGACACCATCTGCAAGCAACTTAAACAATAAATAGCAAAGGTGTGAAGGCACATTCCAAGGAGATAGGTAATCTGTGTTTTTGTTTCCTTGTGAAAGATTCAAGTACATAAATATTTATTTTCTCAACATAGAAACTCGAAGACACTTATATGTACAGAGATTACACTGCACAAACAAAAATCAACTAAAATCATCATATGATGCCTCAATAGGAGAACTATTGTTATCTGCTAAGCAGACACAAGCACAAGACGACTGCAGAGGGTTCTTTATACCTGAGCAACTTTGAACAGCTCATCCAGTCCTTCAAGATTAAGATGTGCGTTGTGAAGGAGGTCATATCTATTTGAGAGAAGCCAAAAATGGAAAGCATAAACATGGATGATAGTAAGCAAAAACAAATATAACAAACGAGCAAGCACACAGCATCCAGTTAAAAGAGAACATGACTGTATGTAACCTTGGTACAAAAACTGCATTCCTGATATATAATTATTCCCCGCATGAATAAAGTGGTCGATCATTTGGAAAAAGAGAGTGCCAATCAGTCCCTTTTCTTTTCTTTTTTCTTTCTTTTTTTTATGTATGATGTCAGCTGCATGTTGTCACTTTTAGTCTCTGACGACTATTTTTTCAGTGTACATGCAAATAAAATATTTCAAGTTTCTATGTCTATATATAGGAAAATATTCATGTGCATCTATCCCTCACCATATTACGGTGAGGGACAACATAGTGGGACAGACATTATGATCCATCCGAACCATCTACACACGTGGGGCCCCCTGAATTACACTAGATCCATTGAGTTTTCACCTATCCGAATAGATTGAACTGTTGGATCAAGGGTCAAATTTTTTCTTTAATATAAAGTTGTTATATTTCTGGGCCACGGTGGAAGGGGTTAGAGACATGGGATTGACCCCAAACTTGATATATGGGCAAATCCAAGATGTCTCTTTCCAAACCCCACACACCCCCCGCGCCCCCCCACACCCCCCCACGCCCCACTCCAAGTCCCATAATCAGTGGGGCCCACCATCAAGCTTGTCCCTCACGAATACATATATATAGAGAGAAAACCAGTCCTGTAAGGACGGTCCTTACTGCCCGCACAATGCGCTTGTAAGGACCGCCCTTATAGGACTGGTTCTCATATATATAAATATATATAGGGATTTTTACAAAAAAATTAAGCTTATATTTTAATTAAACGATTTTACGAAGAAAAGTATAAAATGACAACTAAGTTGTTAGTACATTTTTTCTGACGAAATTACCCCAGTTGAGGATATCTCATCAACTGGGTTGATGATATCGTCAATGTCCCTCTTACACGAAAAAAATCCAAACTCCTTTTCACAAACCTTGCACTTTATCTCCTTCCACTACAAATGCAAAAGGAACACAAGCAATATGACAAAGAATCAACTAAGGGGCGAAATAAACTAAATCTTCCCCACAAAATGCAATGATTTTTATATAATTAATAATACCTCTACTGGTCAGAAATTGCACAACATGGCTACCACACTTTGCTCACAAACATCAAGACCTATTAAATTCCCCCGAAACAAACAGCTATTAAGACCCCAAATTTTCACAAAGCATACTCAAATCCATCCCCTTCAACCTCTCTCAAAGCCACCGACTAAATCGAGAGAAAATCCTCATTTCGACATTTTGTTGAACACCTTGTACTCCAAATTCACACCCTCAAAACTCATGAGAATACACTTTAAAAAGGGGTGAGAAATGCGTGCAAACCAAGCATGGGACCCACACACCTGAGGAAGATTGCCAGACCACCTAAGTAAGGCAACCGGGACACAAAATGCAATAGTTTTCACAACCTTTCCATCACTAGATAGAGAAAGATGAAGCAACACAAATTTTTTTGGAATGGAAGTTGACGATATTGTCAACTAGGGTAGTTTTGTCAAAAAAAAAAAAAAATGCACGAACTCTCTTGTCATTTTCTTATTTTTCTTCATAAAATCATTGAATTAAGATTTAAAATTATTTTTTTCGTAAAAATCCCACATATATGTGTGTGTGTGCATAGGAGTGAGTAATGGTCCTGCGAGGAAGGCCCACAATCTTACAGTGAGGACCACCTAGTGGGTCCCGCCTTATGACCCATCCAAATGGACTACACATATACAACCCCCCTATAGTCACCAAATCTCATGGATTTGCATAGATCCAAATGGACTGGACCGTTGGATTGAGGGTGAATTTTGTTGTTTGATATAAAGCCTTAAACTTGTGGACCACGTGTGAAGGGGTTAGAGCTATTAGATTGACTTCAAATTTGATATCTAGGTTGGCCCACTTGGATCTTTCGATCCCCCCTGTCCCACAATCTGTGAGGACCCAAGGTAGGCCCCACTAGGTGTGGTCCTCACCGTAAGATTGTGAGGACCATCCTCATAGGACCATTACTCTTATATATGTGGGGCGGTAAGCTCAAGTGTGGTGGGGCCCACCTGGGGACCCACATGAGGATGGGGGTGGGGTGATTTCAAGGACTCCCTAGGATCTAAAAATCAGCCCCAACCGTGATTTCTATAATCTCCATATGGGCCCAAAAGTTTAATGGTCAATAGTTCATTCGGATCGATACATAGTCAATCCAACGGTCTAGTAAATTCGGATTTAACCGAAAGTTGGTGGACATGTGCAATTTAGAGGGTTCATGTGTTTGGTCCATTTGGATGGACCAAAGGTGGACCCCACAGGCATGAGTTAATGAGATTTTATCCTAAGCTTAAGCTTAGGAGAGCCTTGCTCTCTCTATATATATCTATATAATAAGGGGGGATAGTTTTTGAATTCCTGGACTCTTTCCCCACCCTTGGATTTATGTACATATTTCTGTACATAAATCCTAGGGCTGAGAAAGGATTCAAGATCTTGGTAATTTTATAATTATTTGAAAACAAAGGCGCAGTAACTTCCGTGAGATCTTGGTAATTTTGTAATTATTTGAAAACAAAGGGGCAGTAAACTTCCGTTGAGATCTTGGTAATTTTGTAATTATTTTGAAACAAAGGGGCAGTAACTTCCGTGAGATCTTGGTAATTTTGTAATTATTTGAAAACAAAGGGGCAGTAACTTCCGTGAAGGTTAGTGTTTTTTAGTGCATTTGATTATTAGGTTAACGCTGGGGATTTGTTTTTCTTTGCATTATTCTTCTTTGGAGTCTGATTACTGGGTTTCTTTCTTTTTCAGTGTATTTAATTTAATTGGGGGTTTTTGGTGGTTAGTATTTGATGATCTAAATGCCTAATTAACTTATTGCATTCCTGGGTTTTCTTTGTTATTCTGATTGTTTGATTGTGGGGTCTTTCTGTTTACTTCTTTTTATTTTATTTTTAATTTGGTCATATTTGATTAAGTTATTACATTCCTAGATATATAAATAGATATATTCTTATTTTAATTTTAACGTCGTGCGCCGTGCCTTCAGGCACGGGAAATTTCTAGTATATATATAGCGCGGCACTAGACAGCGCCCAGGTGTAAACGCGCCTCCTAGTTGGGCCCACTAGGATGCATGATGATCAAGGAAGTCCATTAGATGGACAGATCCATATGAGACCTACCTATGTGCAAAAGTTTTGACTCCATAAGATTATCCTTACCCTTTTGATCCATGGCCCTAACAATTAATGGTTCTGGAGGCATCATTTTCTTATTTCAATCCAATGGTGAGGAAAAGTTGCGGAAAAAGGGGCATTTGGAGAATTAACCAATATATATATATATATATAAGAAGTGCTCCAAGCTTCCGTTACGGTCTCTTCCGGTACAAGCCACCTCATGGAGTGACCTACCGGTCCATCCGAGCGAACTATCCAAACCCACCCCTCCTATTTACACGGGTCCCACCGGGTTTTAATAAATCCAAAGGGAGTGAACCATTGGATGGAGGGTCAATTTTATTGTTTTATATAAAGCCGTTAAGCTTGTGGACTACAGATGAATGCGTTAGAGGTATTAGATCGACTTCAAATTTGATATCTACGTTGGCCCCACTTGGATCTTTTGATCCCCCCCTTGGTCCCATGATTTGTGGGGTCTCTATGGTCCTTACTAGGTGGCTTGTACCATATGACCCTAAGGGAAGCTTGTACAAGAGCACCTCTCTCTCTCTCTCTATATATATATATATATACATATACACTGCCTTCCAGATGTATCTTAAATACGGTAAATAGCTGGGCATTTGGATGCGGACCAAATTGGACCTGTACTTAGCCCCATTATCAATCAACCCCGAAACGTAAAAGGGTCCCCTGGATTTACTGGGTCAAGCACTTTGGAAACTGGGTAATTGGCGGTCCATTGACACCTATATCCCATCAATCTATCTTTGAACTTCTCAACTTTACCAAGACCTTTTTCATTTCCATCTTCTATGCACCTCTCATAATCAAGATCTATAATTTTACTTTACCAAAGCAAGATCCCCTTATGACTTAATTCCCATTTTAATATTCAAGTTGTTATAAGCCTCATATTCTTTGCTTACAGTTTTCATAGTGGCCCTTTCTGTTAATTTATACCTAAGTCAACTTGTTTCCTACTCCTACCCATTTTTCGATAGTGATTCCCTTTCATCAATAACATAGTAGACTTCTGAACTCTACCCAATAGGTTTCCCTATGTTTTATGGATCCTCTTCTCCTTGGATTCTCCAAATACCTCCCTTGTTACTTATTATATAAAACCAACCATATGATTCCACGCTTATAGTCCTATCCCAATAAACTTGCCTCAAGACTCTTTCATTGAATGTTGTTCTCAAGACTTTCTTATTAAATGTTGTTCATTTTCCCCGTTAACTAGGATAACCAGACTGTTGTAACCTAAGCACAAATGTAGAGGTGATTTTTCTTAGACCTGACTTATAAAAAGTTAAGCACAGCACGTCAGATTGGGAGAACGGTGACAAAGTCAAAGATCAAATGAAGTCCCTTTTGGAGTTGGAGGCATCTCAACTTTTGACACTAGTAAGTGTAAAGAAACAGATTGTAAAGAAACAGATCACCAGGTCAATTCGACCTAATGGGTCAGCTCGACCCAGACCCATTAGCTCGAATTGACCTGGTGATCTGTTACTTTACAATCTGTTTCTTTACAGTAAGAAGTAGCATTTGATCCAAACAGAAGATTGAGAAAGTTGTGAGTTAAGGATTTTACTCATAAAGGAAATTACAAATACAAAGCTGGGTAACAGAATTTTTGGAATTGTAGCTTAACTCATCTCCACATGGCATATGCTTTTATATTGATAAATTGTAGCTGTCATGCAATAAAAGCTTGGGTGGCTTACTTGCAAGAATCATAAACATCTGGAATTTGTGTAATATCAAATCGTCTGCACATCCAAAAAAAAAAAAAAGAATCATCAACCAATCCAAGCCAAGAAAAGTAGATAAAAACTTATGTTAACTGAACATCATAAAAAGCTCAAACTTGTCTGACCATGCAGCTGCTTTCAGGTGGGAAAAAATAAAATATTATTAGAAAAAAGTGAGATACTGATATTACTTCAACTTGGGGAATAATTGGTTCTTATATAAATACGTACTCCTTGCGTTCATTATACAAGTCCCTCTCAAGCTTTTTCCAGCGGGCAAACATCAAGAGAAAGCCCTCGCTACCACAAGGCAATCCAGCAGCAATACGAGCAACATCAATATTCGTCTTCCCTAGGGCTTTTGCTTGGTCATATGGAGGAAGCACTGCATATGAGCTTGTCTTTGCAAGTTTCTCATCTTCATCTTTCGCAAGCAGCTTCACTTGTGCAGTAATCTTCTTTGTCAATTTTACCTATTCATGGGATATAGAAAAGTGAAAGTTGGTTAACAACATAGAAACCGAGATCCATTTACTATCTCCTAGCTTTGAAAATAAATTTTGGACAATGATGAAAAGATGCAATCAAAACAATGGAGCTAAGTGAGAGATGGTACAAACAACACGCTGTCAAGAGGGAAATTTCAGATTTGAATTTCATGGAAGCAGGTAAATTCAATACAAGTAACTAACCAACCCAAGGAGGGTGATTATAGAAAAATAACTGTGCACGGAAACATATAACCTTTTTGAACAACCAGAAATATTTTAAGGGGTTTTTACAGATTAATCTCTCTTAAATTGGGGTTCCACAAGATAATGACAAATTTTGATGATTTTGCCAAAACCCCATGATATTGTGAGTCACGATATCATAGGATTTCCACTTAAAACCCTAAAACGATGGCAACCCCTTTTCATTTGTTCATTTTTTTCATTTTCTTCCTTTTGCATTCACCCTCCCCAAGTTTAAAACCTTACACCTATTGTTGTTTGTGGGTATGTTATGGATTCAAATGAATAATTGATTGAAGAAATAGAGATCTTTTTTCTATTCTAGAACATGCTCGAAGTGAAGGTAAACATGTATTTTCCTTGCTGTTTTCCATGTCATTTGGCAAAAGGAAAAAAAAAAAAACAGAGAGGGAAATAAAAAAAGAGGGTAGAATTTCGTAAAGAGAGAAAAAAAGTCTCAATGTCAAAATAGATTTTTTGGCTATATATGCAAGGAAGAGAAAGAGAGTCGACTGTGGACTTCAAACAAAAAGGAAAAAAGAAAAGAGAAGAAATCCGTGTCAGTTGGTTGGGGTCAAAAAGAAAAAATCCCTAATCCATGTCATTTACATTATGAAACCATTTCCATGCCTATTTGGACCCGGGGAGAGGAGGAACGGAATGGTAAGAAAAAAAGAGGGAGAAAGGAAATGGGGATTTAGGGATTATTGTGGGAACACAATATCATGGGATTTGGGGAACACAAAAAAAAAAAAAAAAAAAGTCCACAATCAAGTGACTCAGCTGTCATTTTGAGGTTGTCATTATCTCGTGGAATCGGAGTTTAAGAGGGATTAATCCATAAAAATTCCATATTTTAATGGCCATAATGCTAATTTGTTGTGAATACAAGAAAAAAAAAATAAAGATTAAAAGAAACTTCATCATATTGCTAACATATGACCTTCTCTAAGCTGAAGGTAAAAGAGCTTTCTCTGCAACTACAATGTTGGCATTAGTGGAGATCATAATGGACCAACCTCAGCATGATGAAACATATCATCATTAGATTAGGGGACAAAGTTTATTTGTTGTAAACCCTTACCACATGGATAGAGGGCTGGCAAAGTTCCAACCCATTCAATGATGCTAAGACTGTTATTCAGGGGATCAAACGTTTGACCTTCTACAAACAAGTAATTTAGTTCAATGGGCACACCATTCAACACACCTTGATCAAAAGTTTCAATATGTTGTAGGCTCAATCATTGATATGAATCTCACCCACCTCCAATTACACAAAGCCTGTTCACATCCACCCCACATACAAGTACACAGATATAAAAATGCCGCCATGAAAGACAGCCAAATAAGTGACACTTGTGAGGCATACCGATCAAGCAAACCATCCCACACTAAACACCCAGCCCCTACAATCAATTAAACTTCTTCTCAAAAACCCTTCGTGAGTCGGCAGTCACCCCAATTTGACGCTAATATTCATATGACCTACATCCATTGTTGGATCGATACACACTTCGTTTTTAATTGTTTTCACCATTGATCTTTAAAGCATTAAAATCTACAACTGCAATGATATGATTAGGCTGATTTTGGGGGCATCTTATATCCATGCATAGACCTATCCATCCTTCCTACACCATTTGATTAGCATGCATCTATGAAGCCCCTGCATGAATCATATAACCAAACAAGGAAATACATAGGCTGTATATGATATTCCAAAAACCTAAGAAGCCATTTCCATGAGCCCAGATCAAGTCAATATAACCAAGATTACATATTGTGAATCCAAACCATTCAATGAGATCAACACCCATGCATTGCCAAGCATGCCAAATTTCAGTATGATTAAATGATTCACAACTGGATTGGACCACAACAAAATATATCAAGCAATGTCACCAATTCTTCCCTAATAGTGCTATTTTTAAGTTTGAGGTGCATATCCGGTTTATTATAGATAACATGACTAACATTCCAACCTCATGACCGCAATAATGAGCACCTCCTCATTAATAACTAGAAACACCAAAAGCTCGATCTTTTAGTGAATGGCACAACCAAAAGCTTGAGATGGTAGTGAACCGCATAATAATTTATATCAACACCTGAAACCCAATAGATAGACGGAACAAACAGACCAGACAAACAGATGGGGGTAACATGCCTCCCTGGGGCTTCGAACTCGTGACCTCTGGCTCTGATACCATGTTAATGACCAATAACACCAAAAGCGCTTTTGGTGTTACTAGTCATTAACATGGTATCAGAGCCAGAGGTCATGAGTTCGAAACCCCTGGGAGGCATGTTACCTTCATCTGTCTGTCTGGTGTGTCTGTTGGGTTTCGAAGTGTTATGCTGTTCACTAATAGCTCAAGCTTTTGGTGTTTCCGATTATTAACATGGTATCAGAGCCAAAAGCCACGATTACGAAACCCCCTAGGAGGCATGTTGCCTTCATATGGTTATTAACATGGTATGTTTGTTCTGTCTCTCTGTTGGGTTTCGAATTCGAATGACTTCCGGTTCGAGAGGGGGTGTTGATATAAATTGTAGTGCCCCTCACCAAGGATGAAAATAGCGGTAGCGGCGGGCCGAACCGCTACGATGCGGGCGATACGTAGCGTAGCAGGGATACGTAGCGGCGTAGCGGTGCGATTTGAAAAAATCGCCCAAAAAATCTGAAAAAATTCCAGAAAATCCAGAAAATTGTAAAATGAAAGAATATGTGGTTCTTTTGCAAAAGTAAATAAGAAAAAGGGGGCGTAGCGGTCCCCTCATTGTATGAGGTCCTGTATCGCTATATAAATAGAAAATAATAATAATGATAATTTTTTTCACATGTGTTCATGTTGTTTAGTTATGCTAACTTAGAAACTAATGAAAGGCTCATAAAAGAAAAAACGTCATGAAGTCAAGACTTAGGAGTACCTAGAGAAAAAAAATTCATCTACCAAAGGGGGTGTCTAATAGGATGTACTTAGAGAAGAATCCTTAAGAAGAACTCTCTGTATCGACTGTAATTCGGCGAGATTCTGTGCTTTTTGGTGTTCTTTTAAACATAAAAGGGTAGAAGAATTGTGTAGAAATGTTATTTGGAAAGAAGAATAAAAGAATTAAGTATTATTATGTATTTTAAAAAAATTTGAAAAAAAAAAATTTTTCTCACCCCGTAGCGGCCCCGTAGAGGACGTAGCGGCCGCTACGGGTGTGACAGGCGATAAATCGGCCGTAGCGTGGCGGTGGCCACCGCTACAGCCGATATTTTCATCCATGCCGTTCACTAACAACTCGAGCTTTTGGTGTTACTGGTTGTTAACAGTCCCAACTGTTTTATGTGCTCCAGTCAATTCCAGACAGCGTACACATTTGTCAACTCAAATGGAGTTTGATTAGTATTGATTTATGATAGGTGGACCCTAATATACAGATCTGAACTGGGATGTATGAATATTAAATCAAATCCACTTTTTTATGATCATCCTAGTAAATAGATAGATGTAGACATAAACCAGTTGACAAAGGAGTCAATACCACTTTTGGTAGGAGTTGCGAAGCATTAGGAGGCAAACCAGCACCATCGACCATCCATGGAAATTCAATGCATTTGTTGTTTTGCACTGCCTTCGTATCAGAGGTTATGATTTCATGCAACTTAGCCTGCAAGATATTTCACTCCAATATTAAAGGAAGATAACAATAACCAACAAAAAAAATTATTACAAGTTAATATAAAGAGAACTCAATAGCAAAAGGTATTGTAATCTCATAATTTCAGGTTCCTCAACCCAGAAGCTCCTCCAGATAAGTTAATGCTTAAGAGAAGCAAAATAACTAGAATTTTCGAGATCATATGTTTGTACAAAATTGGTTAACTTCTGACATAACTTGGAAACCTTAAATGATTTATGATCATCTCACACCATAGAATGTCTAGAAGCCACCATCGGAAACTTCCAGAAGTTTGTAACAATTTCACATTTGTAGAATTTTGTATTTTTGTTCTTTTTTCTGAGTGGACATTCATAAAGAGAGTTTAGAGTATGCTTATGTACTAAGGGAAACTATTCTTCTATGAAGACCATTCAAGAGACACCAGTTTGAGGAGGGCTGGAGGTGTGGGCAAATATAATGTTTAAGCAAAGAAATTCTCATTAGAAAGACATGAACAGAAAATTAGGATGGTATATTTAGAGGGTTATTGCTTCGGTGCAATGGTAAAAGTCTCGGGTGCCATGCGTGATAACACAGGTTCGAAACCTGCAAGCAACCACTTTGTGCAAAATTGCCAAAGGTTAGGTTTGTCTCCCATTTGGACCCTCCCAAGACCATGTTGCGGCGGGACTACACCGGGTGATGACCTTTTATTTATGGCTACTGCTCATTTTGGGGAATTTTAAGTGTGTATATATATATTTGAGGAACTTTTATCATTTTTCTAAAAGAATGTCAATATATTGAATTGCACATGAATAAGTACGAGAACTTGCAATAAAATTATAAGATTCTAATTTGTAGATTTATAAATAAGACATGAAAGACAAATCTGAGATGACCAAACTTTTTTTTTCTTCCATTAAATGGTAACATTGAGATAACCTTATCATAAGTGAAACACAAGTTTCCAAGACTTAAAAAGATCTTAATGATTTCCCATGTAATAAAGAAATCTTTAGTAACCTAACCATTTACATTACAACCATGACCAGGTGTGGCCATGATAGTGGCCAGTGAGGTTTAAAAAATGGTGATACATTTAGGTAAGAAGTTCGTGTTCTTGCATTGTGTGTCTGTTTTTTTCAGCCAGGAAATCACATTTTTCAAAGGCCAAACCATGAAAAGTTTGCAGGTGCTTTCATTAAATTTAGGTGCTTGAAAATATGTAACAAAGTAACAATTTTTTCACTTTAAAAATTAGAAGACCAACCTTTGCTTCCTCCATTTCAATGCTTGCATTGTCTAGTCCATCCAACATCGATGAGTCTTTGCTAACAAGTGAAACCTTAAAGACATCATAAATATCAGCCAAATAATAAAAATATTTAAAAAATTCAAAATACTTTAAAATGCATTTTTACTAACCAGAATTGGGGTTAGTTGTCCCTCTAAATCTAGAAGGCCTTTAGCAAATGCTGCTGCAGACATCTGCCAAAGAGAACCTAAATGAATGACATTCACAACATGATGCATACAGAATAATTTGTACTAACCGTTTAAAAAAATTTGTACTAACTGTTTTGCAATCAACACATAAAGAATGGAGAACAAACAATAAATCACCAAAATAAAGAAGTGTGAAAGCACCAGTGCAGGCATCTGGAAAAAAGATTTAGAATACAAATTGAACTTTCCTGCATGCTGAATCAATTACCTGTACACGACCCTCATCTGAGCTGTATATTTTTAAATCATGACGGTAAGTACTATGAAGACGGAGCAAGCCTGTGCCTTCACCTATCGAAAAGAAGTGTAAAACACATTAATTAGAGGAACATGCCATTAGCCCAACAATAAATTAATAAGTACAACTGCTCATTGCATTAATAAATCATGATTTCTTATATGATTGGGGTCCACTTCTCTAGGCTCATAATTAAAAAAGCAGCATAAAAACTGCAACAATGATATTTTATAACTGAAAGAAAATGAATGTCTCGCAGGCATTGAGGATAACAAATAAGAACAAGTAAATGGCAAGTTTGAATATGCAATACACAACGTTTCAATGCAAAAAATTTATTTTAGATGACAAAAATTATAGCCAGTCGAACCTGGATACATATTGTTTCTGAAATATCTTCCCAATTCTTCAGCCTGAAAAAAAGATGTGAATAACGTGACTATCATAAACATCCAAGTACATGAATAATGATTAGTCACTGCAGGTCCAGTTCAAGAAAAATTATCAGGTATATTTCAATTATTTGAAACCCAAGCATCTTTCCATCATACATTCAAGCAGGGTTGCAAATGGGTGCCCGATTATCCGAGAATCTGAATTCTCCGATTCCAAATAAAGTAGGTATGTAACCTATTTTTGGATCCGGGAGAAATTTGGATACGGATCCATGCATATAGGATCGGTTAACATTAGGAGTCGTAGCTGGGTCCTTGCATGTTCCAACCCAAGGATAAAAATACAGGGCGATTACATTCACATATTAAATATATATATATAGGCTTAAAGGCTTAAATAGCTTGAGTTATATTTATGTTTGATAGTCTACTTAGCTTTAATTATATATCATTCAATAGTTTCACTTGTGTATTTAAATCTTTTTTTTTTTTTGTTGAAGCTTTCTTATTTCGGACTGGATTCAGAACAGGATCCATTTTTCATTTTTCTAAGTTGATGCTGGATGCCTGGATTCAAATACAACATATAAGCTCTGTATCAGAACTGGACCTGGATTCGAAACCAGATCTGTTAAGACAGATCTGGGTCCAGATCTACCACGGCTCCACCCCCAACATGTTTGCATCCCTAAGTATAACCACCCAGAACAATTTACAGAAAATTTTATTTATTCATTTATCTTTAATTCATGAACGAGAAGCCACCTGTTTTCTTCCAGCATGTGTAAGAACACCTCCATATTTAAGAACCATTAAAGCTTCAACAGGACGTTCTTCTTCCCCTTCGCCATCCACCTTTGGAACTTTAACCCACTTTAGTGGCTTCAGTTGAACTTTCCTGTAAATACCAGAAAAATGGCCGCCCTGGAAATCATAACATTTAAAACACTTAGGAAAAAAGAAGATAATTTATAATGGAAGATGCAAGCAGAATCAAAGATATGTTAGTGTCGTAAAGCAAGATGCAAAGCAGAATCAAAGATACCACCACAAATGGAAAGCAATTTAAAAAGAAAAACAAAACAAAAAGAGGAGCCAAGATTTCAAAGGTGCAGTACAAATTTGATGAGAGAGAGAGAGAGAGAGAATGCCTTTTTTTTCTGTTTGGACAACGATAAAAATATTTAAGTAAAAAGATGTACAAGTGAAAGGGAGATGACAATAGGTTGCATACACAAAAACAGGTCACTAAAGAGATTGTGATTCTGACACAATTGACCTCAGGTTAGCTTCTCAAAATTCTTTGCAAACTGGTGCCTAATATGCCACATCTCTTATCATAAAAATGAACATCAAATCTGAGCTAGTCCTTGAAAGTCCTTAAATTCATTTTCTTCGACAGTCCAAATGAAAGGCTGATAATGTAGAAAAACAGGGCCTCAGGCCCAATGGAACGGGTCAGGTGACCCAGTTGTTGTGACTAATAATAAAAGTTGCTGGGATAGTCCTTAGATAATGTTGTTGAGATAGTCCTGTAAATTAGACATACCTTCATCCCTTACAAGTATATTAGGATGGGTTGGGTACTCAAAGGAAGCCACCGAAATTATCCAAACTTCTCTCCATTCTTCTCTCTATCCTGGTATCGGAGCCCATGATCAGTCAGTGGACCATCTAGATAAAACAAAAATGGTTGATATCTGCAGAGTTCATCAGTATCTGCAAATATAGAGAAAATTCTATTTCTGTCTCTGGTCTCTGTGTTAATTACAAGTTGATGATTCAATATATCTCTTCTGAGATCATTCATGAAGCCTCTTCAAGGAGAAAACCCTGCTCAACAGAGTCACTGAGTGTGTGGATAATTGTGGGCCCCACTTCAGCTGATCGTCTACATCTGAAATCAGCGCCAATAGGGTCACCCGGCCCTCTAGGACTTTTCATTATATTTTCAGGATGTTTTGAAGCAGAAAAATAGGTGATTTTCCTATCTTTTTGGTTCGGCAGTTTCTTAGGCCAAATCTAATCACCATTCAATATTAGTCAGTTTCAACTAAAACTTGGCAAGATGATACATAACTAACATAATCCTTGTGATCGAATCCGATCTACATTCCAACTATTTGCTACAGTGGATTTGCACCTTCTAGGTTTCGGCAGGGGTTCAAACAGACCAGAATTTCAATTTTTTTAAGTATTTTAAGTGGGACTACTTTAATTCTGTTAACAATACTCATGGCAACCAAGAAAGATGTAAATGGGAAGAACTTTTTACAATGGTCATTTCATTTTTACCACCTTGTGTCTGACAATGGGTATTCAGGTTTATTTAGATGAGAGCATACCTGCTCCCAAGGATGACAAAGCCCAAGTCACACGGAACCAAAATAATCCCCAAGTGGTTACTTGGCTTCTAAACTTTGTTGAACCCAACACTGAATTATCCCTACATTCTTTTGAGAAAACATCCGAGATGTAGGCACATGTGAAGAACTTGTATCAAGTAAGCAAAACCTGGAAGTTTTATCTTGACAGTGAGTAGGCTAAATATGCACAAGGAGATAAATTTGTTCAAGAGTACTACAACAGCTTTCTCACTCTTTGGACTGAGAGACAAGATGACCATTAACTTAGTCCCTCAAGGAAAACTCGTGGATGTCTTATGGATTCAAGAGGAATCACATATCAGTCAATTCCTCATGAATCTACGTTCCAAATCTGAAGCTGTCTGTGCAGCGCTCCCTTGATCAAGAATTATTTTATTCTCCTTCCTAGCCACTTGTCCTAAGTGGCTAAGCTAATGCAAATTGAGCTGGTTGTCCTAGTACAAGATGATCTGCTAAAGGAAGGTATATGTTCCTTGGTACGTCTCTCGTTTCATGGAAGAGCAAGAAATAAACCAGTCTCCAAATCATCTACGGAGGCCAAATATTAGTCTATGTCATCTGTTACCAGTGAAATCATTTGAGATGACTTTTTACGGAATTCGGTATTCCTCAATCGAATGTGATAGATAACTCTTTATGCTTACAATACAAATGCCATTTGAATAGCATCCAACCCAATATTCCATGAAAGAACCAAGCACATAGAGGTTGACTTCCATTTAAGCAGACCACTATTTCATCTCTGAAGATCTCTCTCTACCACACATCTCCTCCGAACATCAACAGGTAGACTTATTCACAAAAGCAAAGACAAAATCATGCCCTGATTCCTCACAAGAAAATTGATACAGATCAATTTGAGGTGGGGTGTAGAGAGAACAGGGCCTCAAGCCCAATATGTAGAGAGAACAGGGCCTCAGGCCCAATGGACTAATGGGTCACCATGGCCCAATTGTTATAGCAAATAGATAAGGTAAGGTTTTTGAGATATTCTATAAATTAGGCAGATAACTTCATTCTTTATCCTTATAGGTTGGCACTCTTGTTCTTCTTCAAAACTCAATTGAATGAGATGAATAAGGCTTGTACAATGCATAGATGAACTGAAAATCAGAACAATTAAGGAATTGAGCGTCTCTATCAAAAATTAGAGGATGGGTTTTGATATAATATCAATGTATCTTCAAGCAATACAAAACAACGAGAGAGAAGAGAATTGGACGGAACTTCATTCTCACAATGTGAGGGGTCGATACTTTTTATGGATTGCATATGGCAACATATAGTAAGTTGCATTCAATAAATCTACAGTTAATTTATCCCCCCTGATCAGGGTGATTCCAGTCCTATTTGAACAGCTATTATATCCCTTTGATTGGGGTAGTTATATTCATAATTGAATCCTAGAGATCTGTGGTGTATGGTACATGAGTGATATATTGTACATGTGATGGCCCACCGAGCTTATGACAATAGTTAATTTATGTTTCAATGAAAATTAGAGAAAGCAAGAAATTAATATCAATCTTCCTATCCCATGTGAGTAGAAAGTTGTTCCACAAGAAAGAACCATACGTTACATGGATCAATATACACTAAAACAGTAAAACCAAACAACATTAGTTTGCCTTTTCAGAAACATTACAAATTGTAATGAAGTGAAAGTGGACATTCCTAATCCAATGTTTTGTGCAGTAGAAAGTTGTTAAACAAGAAAGAACCACACATTAAATAGATGAATATACACCAAAACCAAACAACAATAATTTGCCATATTATAGAAACATTACAAATTGAAATGAAGTGAAAATTGTCAATTTCTTTCCATTTTGTCCATGAAATGGAATGTTCCAGCATTCAGCTGTTCCTATGTTCTGTTTCAGAAATGATGCAATAGAAAATCTAAAACATATTTAAAGATAGAAAAAAGAGGGAAATTAGAAGAATTTCTAAAACAACACTAAAAATTTATGTTACATAATTCAACACAAACTACAATATATAAATGGCCATTTTCCCTACTAAAAATTAGCAGCCAATTTTCTTTTTCCCGAACACTCATCATTTGCAGATTTAGGGTTCTTTTGGACAAGTGAAAATTGAGAGAAAGGAGGGTTTCTAAGGAAATGCCCTATCTTTATGCCTTCTGGGGTCAAATGGTTTTAATATCCTGAACTTTTAAAGGAGAGAGAGAGAGAGAGAGAGAGAGAGAGAGAGAGAGAGAGAGTACGTGCACACTAGAATAGGCCATTCAGTCTATTCTGGGCAAAGTAGACAGCAGGCCAAGCTAGAATATTAGACAAGGGTATCCCATCTTGGATTCCTTCCCAAAACCAAAATGTGAATTCCAAGCGAAACAGAAGAGAATTGACAATCGAATGAAGCACAGCAATCTTATTGTCCAAATAAAAAACAAAACAAAGAAAGACGAACTCCTCTGGTATAAATTTCAAATGTACTTCACTTTTATCACACACACTCCTCTATGTATGTATGTATGTATGTATGTACATACATATATATATGCATATATATATATAGAGAGAGAGAGAGACCTCCTCAAGCACTGCTTTAACTTGACGAAGCTTTTCTGCATGCTCTATGTCTTCTGCATCACTATCACTTTCTCGACCAGACCTATGTAGCGAAGAATTGCAATGAACCAAATAAGCTCAAACGTTATATTAGTTACTCAATCACTCTATAGTCTATACAAATGATCTAGTGATTAAGCATATCATACAGCTATACAAAGCATGGGCGGAACCAGGAAATTTCCCTTGAAGGGGCTTTTGTGGAAAAAAACTTTTTTTGGTGTGGTGTATGTAGAAAATCCATAAAATTCCCCATATAACATGAAAGGGTTTTCTTATAAGGCATCCATGTCATTAAAAAATATATTAATCTAAATTCGGTAAGCATCAGTTTAGAGTTCCACTAAAACTTGTAGTGCCTGTGAAAGGATTGAAATGACTGAAATTGAACTGCACCCTCCAAAAATGTTGGAGAAAATGGTCATTTTGTAGAATTCCCCTGAATAGTAAAAATTGCCCCTTCCAAAAATGCCCCTTTTCCACCCCCCTTTTTAGGGTGTGGTTTTAGGGCGCCGGGGCTTCAACCAATCCAATCATTTCACAAATAGTCCCCCTCATGAACCTACACAATCCAAACTTTACACTGCTATAGATATATTATTCATCGTTGGATTTCATCATGAATATAATTCATGATATACAATTGTTGTCAAAATCTTATGATTTGCATCCCGATTCCTATTATTCGTATTGAATCCTAAGGAAAATGATTCGTATCTATGCAACGAATCCCATTTCTAGGTGAATCTTAAGTTAAGATTTAGGTGTGTTCATACTTGTTTCATTAAACCTTATGATTCAAGCGATTTGGCTGAGTGAGAAATAGCCACAGCCATGGCGTTAATAATACTAATCTTGTAATTTTTTTCACTTCTTTCTTTCTTTTTTTTGTTAGTATTTCTATTTTTAAAAGGTTATTTAATGGTTAACAAAACCTTTTATTAAGAATTTTTGTGATTTTGGGGAAGTTTTAGAAATAAATAAGGAATAAGCGTTCAACTAAAGTATTCAATTGTACATAGGGGGATTTGTCCTGTATTCTTTTTTTCTCTTGGTTTTTTCTCTGTGAACACTTTTTAACATTAGGAGATATCCTAACATGTAAGATTGATGATTTGGATTTTAACTTTTTATTTTCTTATTTATAGAGTTGAAGAACTATTGCAACTTGGTTCTTATTTTTCCAAGTAACATTGATATCTTAATAATGGGTTTTGGGTCCCAATTGGAGCCATGAGAAACATGGGGTGGTAGGTGATGGAAAGATCTCAATGAGACCTAGTGGTGTACAAAATATCAACCCCAATAGATCATCCTAACCCCTTCATCAATGGCTCTCAAGTTTAATGGTTTTAGTAAGGATAATTGTTTTAGGATTTTAATCCAATAGCGAGTAACAGTTGGATGAGTGTCACATTTGGGCTGGTTCCAATTCATGGTGGGTAGCTAGCATTCGTAGAGGTAAGGTCCGAACAAATATTTGCTCTTTAGTCTGGTCCAGTTACATTAGTCACATTCCTCCTTTGGCTTAAGCTTTTCACTATACAGTTGGTGACGGCATGAAATAGCGTTAGCTGTATGTTTATGTGGGTTCTTGTGTGTGTGTGTGCGCGCGCTTGTATGGAAGAATAAGAACAATGAGGAGTTGAATACATGCCTTGTGCGTGGGACTAGCATGCGTGTGGCATCTAACAAATCTTGCAATTGAATTGCACTTTTGAGTTTTGTCTGCAAAAAGAACTGGGGAGTCAATATCTTACAGGTATTACACATTAGGTTTGCATTACCATCAGAAAGTTGAATATTGATGCACCTCAGACCTAGCTCTTCCACCATTGTACTTCAGCATTAAATTTAATAACTTCTCCTCAGTAACTTTCAGTTTCACCTTCTGCTTAGGAGTCCGATCGCCGCTGTGATGGAAAACGTGATGTGACAGGAAGATGAAGTGTGAATTTAGAAAAAAAAAAAAAACCCTTAAAACTTAAACAGGATAAGTAGATCTTACTGCCGGATGACAGCAATAACACATCGTAGCTCTTCTAACTGGCCAAATGTGCCAATTATCCCACTCCCTTGTCTTGTTAATCCCTCAGAAGGTTGAATTGGTTCATTAACCTTCCATGGGAGAGTTGGTGGAATTGTTGAAGAAAGATGAGGAGCCTTGGCATCTAGAAACATTTTCCTCAACACACAAGCAGCATCATCATAATACCTATAGTAAGAGAGCACTTAGTATGCAATTATATATTTTTTTATAGATCAGCCTATAATAAAAACATAAGGTACAAAAACATATATTTTTTCAAATGGTAGCAAATTTCATTAAAAAGGAGGTACATAGTTAAATTGGGATATCAGATGATCTTAATAACAAAAACTTAAGATGTGATAATTGATATGGCAGGAAGAGATATTTGATTAGAGAATTACTTGTGGGAATTCTTCACAAAACTCCATCCATTCACATCACAAACATAGGATCTTCCTTCACAACGTAAGAGATCAAACCCACAAACCTGAAAATAAACACTTAAGATATGATTAAAAAATTAATTAAAATGCATTCCCTAATTTAAAATTCTCTTTTTTTGCTATGAGTGTGAAATTTGTAGTATATTGTTTATATAATTCAGCACCGAAAGTTATCCACTATGCATGCATATTTCAAAGCTTCATGATGTACACAAAAGATCCTTGAAAACTGTTATTACACTGAAAGTGAAGCCTGGTTAACCGTGAACAGCACATAAACCACAAAGCAGTAATTTTTCCTTTTCTGGATAGCAAGTCAATTACTATATGTCTGTTTGAATCATGTTTTGTGTGATATATATATAAATATATATATATGTACGTATGAATGTACGTATGTATGTTTGAATCATGTTTTGTGTGATATATATAAATATATATATATGTACGTATGAATGTATGTATGTATGTAAGTATAGAGAAAGATACACACATGTAAGTATAGAGAAAGATACACACACACACACACAGAGAAAGAAAGAGAGAGAGAGGTCATGGTGCATTGACAAAGATGAGTGAGAGCACCCCAAAAGAAGAATATAAAGTGAAAAGAAACTAATAAGAAGAAGATTATATGGTGAAAACGTTTCAGAGAAAAATACTAAGAATTTATGTTCACTTGTACTCAACCACAAAGGCAGTATAACTCAGATTCTGACCAAGCCAACAAAATGGTAGCTGGTAAAAATGCATGTACAGAAAATGCTTAAATCCAAATTAAGAACACGAGCATTAGTATAACCTGAATTGGAGTGATATTTGACCCATTTCCATTCTCATGGTCCCCTACATGTATACGAATTTGGATTTAAGCAAATTAAGAACACAAGCATTAGTATAACCTGATTGGAGTGATATTTGACCCATTTCCATTCTCATGGTCCCCTACATGTATACGAATTTGGATAAGGCCCAGCTGGGCTGCGTAAGAGAGAAGGGCTGCGTAAGAGAGAAGTCATATAAACTCAAGTTGTGCGTTCGGTCGTATTGTTTTTTTTGTGTGTGTGTGTGACAGAAGTCATATAAACTCAAGTTGTGCGTTCGGTCGTATTGTTTTTTTTTGTGTGTGTGTGTGTGTGTGTGTGTGTGTGTGTGTGTGTGTGTGTGACAGAAGTCATATAAACTCAAGTTGTGTGTGTGTGTGTGACAGAAGTCATATAAACTCAAGTTGTGCGTTCGGTCGTACTGTGTGTGTGTGTGAACCCCCCCCCCCCCCCCCCCCCCCCCCCAACCCAAACTACCCAAAAAAAAAAAGAAAAAAGAAAAAAAAACAGAAATCTACTTGCCTAGATTTTTACACCAATGAGATTGAAATACACGGTTGGATTCATCAATTTTTTTTTAAATGACAGTTTAACAAAATAGTTAATAACTTTTTTTTGCCCATTGATTAAATTTAATGTCGTATATTACTCCATTTAGAGTGAACTTGGTCAATAGTTATTCAGGGGAGAATGTGGATTTGCAAAATAGCCATCCACTGAATGGGGTATATTACACCTTTCAGAGTGGTTTTGGGTCAATAACGGAATTGGGGGTTGGGGGGTTGAGACATTGGCTCCAGAGAGTAATATCTGTTGCATTTAACAGAGATCACCCCCATGTGAGTTCATGGAAGTCAATCTCATGGGAACTCCCTTATGGTAATTAGATAAGATCATCCTTTTTCAGCCTATCCAGTTATATCATCATCATAGAACAAATTCCTCGTCCATTAACAGGGTTTGAACTCAACAAGTTTGAACTGTCACAAGATCAAATTTATTGCAACACCTTGCTGCTCTATGACATTCTGGTTGCTCTTGCCAGGCTTTACACACTTAGGACATCACAGAGGATCATACAAGAGAAGGTTCAAGGATTGCAAATCAATCTTACACAAGACAGGGCTCCAACACCCAGATAATGTTATTAATGTGCAACAATATTAAATGCCTCAAGACAATAAGTACAAAACACAAGACTCGCCAACACCAAGATCCTGTGGTTGACCTACTGGTGCTCATTGCTAGATTCCCATAGATGCTTCTAAACACCCTGGACACCAGGGAACAACTTAAGTGCACCAGGTGCAAGACTACCCTCACCCACTTCAGCTACCTAGGACAATGACTGCACTCCCATGTGCTTTGTCAATATCCACCAGTGTTGTAATTAAGGAGGGAGAGAGTCAACCCACTTGTCAATTTTCCATTGGATATGGAGGAACTGACCCCCTCTTATTCAAAGACCTAGTGGCTAGTGCCTTGCAATTGCAATGGCCCAACTGCACCAACATCCTATCTATACGTGCACGCCATTTTGCCACTTCAGTAACCGAACAATGACATCCGCCAACTTTGCATGACATTTATCTTTTAACAGAGACCAATCTGTTCCATCACAGCCCCAAGCAACCAAGCTATGGGCCATCACTCCATTATACATGGCCTGGATGATCTTGTTGGCTCCTTGGTGAGAAGGATGGTGCATGGGGGCCCCACTGCTAATTGTCAAAGTAACCAACACAACCCAGGTTAATAACCTCGGTCCACTACTCACTTGGACCCAGTCAATTTACGGCAAATGTATTGCCAATGTGGGTGACTGTATACTAGCATCCTATGAGATTCTAGATGTGCTATAGTCAGCACGGAGATATATTCTCTGACTGTACATTGATTGTATTGTAAGAGTTTGTGATGAGAAGAAGAAGCCAATAATGGCAAGAAAACTCAATGATTTGGGATCATTGATTGCTTAGTATTTATAGACAAAGTTAAGGATTAATTACAATAATCAATGGTGAAAGAATTGACTAAAACCTAATCTCAACAACCCATTTGTTGGCTGTTATTGTTGACATTAACAACAACCCAACAACCCATTTGTTGGCTGTTATTGTTGACATTGACAACAACCCAACAACCCATTTGTTGGCTGTTATTTTTGACACTCCCCCTCAAATTGATGTGGTAAGTGAGAAAACATCAATTTGCGAGTGAGATCATGATGACGTGGTTTGGGAAGAGCTTTTGTGAAGATATCCGCCAACTGGTCAAGAGTAGAGACATGAGGCAGAGTTATCTTGTTAGTAACAATATGCTGACGGATGAAGTGGCAATCAATCTCAATATGCTTCGTTCTTTCATGAAAGACTGGATTGTTTGCAATGCGGGTAGCACTTGTGTTGTCCCCATGAAGAGGTGTTGATTTACCAACATTGACCCCGAATTCACAGAGAAGACGGCGGAGCCAGATGATTTCAGCACTTGCGGATGACATGGCCCGATATTCAGCCTCAGCAGAAGATTTTGAAACTGTGGTTTGCTTCTTGCACTTCCATGAAATTAAAGATTCCCCAAGAAACATACACCAACCAGTGGTAGATCGCCGAGAATCTGGGCAACCAGCCCAGTCAGCATCCGCATAAGCGGATAAGCGTAGAGAAGCGCCCGAAGAGTAGAAGAGACCATGGTTAAGAGTGCCTTTGACATAGCGGAGTATGCGCAAGGCAGCAGCAAGGTGAGGTTTATGAGGATTGCTCACAAACTAACTAACCGTATGAACAGCATGAGAAATATCCGGCCGAGCCATAGTTAAGTAGAGCAAACTACCAACTATCCTCCGAAAAACAGAGGGATCATCTAGGGGCTGTCCATCATCCTTACTGATCTTGCTGTTTAATTCCATAGGTGTATCAAACGTGTGGGCATCATCAAGTCGTGCCGAAGTGATCAAATCTGTAGCATATTTTCGCTGATGAACTCGAATGCCAGATTTGGTACGCAAGAACTCCAACCCCAGAAAGTAGGTGAGAGGACCAAGATCCTTCATTCTGAAGTGACGAGTGAGATGATGTTTGAGATCCAGAATGCTGGCAGTATCATTGCCACTGATGATCATATCATCAACATAGACCAAAAGAAAGGTGTAGCCCTTTGATGTCCATCGGAGAAAGAGAGAGCTATCTGAATGACTCTGACGAAAACCAGCTTCAAGAATAGCAGTCCGGAATTTTTCGAACCAAGCCCTGGGTGCCTGCTTAAGTCCATACAAAGATTTCCGTAGTTTACAAACATGCTTAGGAGGACAGGCATATCCTGGAGGAGGCTTTAAGTAAACAGTCTCCTGCAAATCCCCATGAAGGAATGCATTTTTGACATCCATTTGCCACAGAGGCCAGTTGTGGGCGGCAGCAATGCAGAGGAGAGTACGAACAGTGGTCATTTTAGCTACTGGTGCAAATGTCTCCTCATAGTCGATCCCATACTCCTGTTTATATCCCTGTGCTACCAATCGGGCTTTGTAGAGATCAAGACTTCCATCTGAGTGAACTTTTATGGAGTAGATCCATTTACTGCCAATCACAGAGGCTCCTTCAGGAGCCGGTACCAAGTCCCATGTCTGATTAGCTTCGAGAGCAATCAATTCCCCATTCATAGCATCTTGCCAGTAAGTAATCTTCGAGGCCTGTGAATATGAGGTGGGTATAGGAGTACTATCCAAGGAAGTAAGAAGAGCAGGAAATCCATAGCGGTTAGGTGCAACAGAAAAACGACTAGAGCGTCGCAGAGAAACGGTGCTAGAAGAGTTATCATTACCTGAAGACTCAGTAGGCGGCGCTGGGAGAGGATCAGGAGAGGAAGTCGCCAGAGGAGAGACTTTGTTCCGCCGGACATAGACTTTGAGAGGAGGTGATGGAGAAGTAGACTCTGAGAATTGTGGCAAATAAGAGACAGCAATAGGATGACTATCCAAATGTAAAGAAAAGAAGGGAATATGTTCCAAGAAAATAACATTTCGAGAGATACGCATGCGGTTGTCCAATTGATCATAACACAAAAATCCTTTGTGTTCATTACTGTAACCCAAAAAAATGCATTTAGCAGCTTGTGGAGATAACTTTGTGCGCTCAGTAGGAGGAAGATGAACAAAACACAGGCAACCAAAAACACGTAAGTGAGAGTATGAAGGGGTGTGACCAAAGAGAACTCCGTAAGGAGTGGTCTTTCCTAGAACAGTGCTAGGAAGACGGTTGATAAGATACACAGCGGTACGTGCAGCATCACACCAAAATTTGGGAGGGACTAAGGATGCAATCAGCAGAGTCCGAACAGTTTCAAGAATGTGTGTTCTTCCTTTCCGCAATCCCATTTTGCTGAGGAGTATGCGGACAAGATTTTTGATAAAGAATTCCTTTATCAGAAAGGAAGGCAGAGAAAGTATGAGACATGTATTCTCCACCTGAATCTGAGCGAAGAATTTTGATAGATTTCTGAAATTGGGTTTGGACCATGTTATAAAATTTTTGAAAAATGGAGAATACTTCAGATTTCATATGCAGAAAGTAAATCCAAGTATAACGAGAATGGTCATCAATAAAGGTCACATAGTATTTAAATCCCGTCCTACTCAAGATAGGAGCAATTCCCCAAACGTCTGAATGAATGATGTCAAATGATGCCAAAGCACGAGCATTATTAACAGGAAAAGGTAAAATATGACTTTTACTGAGGCAACAAGTTTCACACTTTGTTTGAGATAAAGAAGACATCATTTTATTATCAATAGTAGAATCCAAAGAACCAAATTTAAACAAGGAAATTAAATTTGCATTGTTCAAATGACCAAGACGTTTATGCCACACAGTCCACAATTTATTGAAGTTAGAAGAAGAAGCAAACAAAGAATGATGTCCAATGTCCAGTAAGAACAGGCGCCCATGTTTACTCCCTGTCGCGATCACCTTCCCAGTTTGTCGCCCCTGTATAACACAGCCAGAGGAAGAAAAGTGAACAAGATAGCCATCATCAATAAGTTGTCCTACAGAAAGGAGATTGGCTGATAATTTGGGAACAAAGTAAACATTGGGAAGAGTGATGGGCTGGCCAGAAATACTAGATAAAGTAATGGTACCAACTCCCGAAATGAGTAGTTGATCACCATTAGCAGTGGTGATTCTCTTTCCCAAGGTAAGGGTGGGAATCTGTAAAGCCATGTTCTACAGATGTCATGTGATTGGAGGCTCCTGAATCTAAAAACCATGTGGAAGTGGTAATAGGAGAAGAAAAAGAGGCAGAGGAATGAAAAGCAGGAGATGCGATATGAGAATGAAATTGATACCGACCACCATGAAGACCTATGGAAGCATAGGCGGAGGTCACCGTGCTCTGAATCAGTTCTTGAATCTGTGTGGGAGTCATGGATACAGTCATGGAAGAAGTGCTTCCTGTGTCAGGAATAGATGCTTGAACTTGGAATGCAGCAGAATTATTTTGTCTGGGCATGGTGGAAGGATTTGGCTTCTGCTGAGGTCCATTCTTCCTTTGTAGGCTGCGACAGTCATCAATAAGATGACCAGAGCGTTTGCAATATCGGCAGACTAATTTCTTTCGACAGTTCTTGGCCAGATGACCAAAGCTTTTGCACTCAAAGCATTGAATATGCCTTTGATTGGGGGTTGCCAGAAGAGCAGATTCAGCCGGAAGGGGTGCAAGGAATGCCTTTGGTTCGTCAAGAATAGCCCGCTGGGAGATGAGACGAAGTTCTTCGCGAAGTACTTCTTGAAAGCAGGTATCAAGATTAGCTGACTGTTCTCGGTTCATGAGGGCAGACCGAACCGATTCAAATTCTGACCGAAGATTCATAAGGAACTGGCTAATGTGAGTTTCTTCTTGGAGTTTGAGAGCCTCGGAGAGAAAGCCAGGAGAGACCGTCTGAATCAACATGGAATCTCGTTCAGTCCATAAAGTGAGGAAGCCAGTATAGTATTCCTGCACAGATCTATCCCCTTGAGTAAATTTAGCAATTTCACTATCCAAGTGAAATTTACGGGCTTTGTTGGTTTGATGGTAGATGTTCTTGAGATGAGCCCACATAGCTGCAGCTGTAGTATATGCTTGAAGAGCAATAGCAAGAGAAGAATCAATGGAGTTCAGAATCCAAGTTATTACTTTGGCATTTTCCCTGGACCAGGTGGATATGGCTTTGGAGTCTGTGGTACTTGTAGTAGAAGGTTTTGGAACTGTGCCATCCAAATAACCAAATAGCCCCTGTCCTTCTACGAAATTCTTCATATGGAAGGACCAAGCCATATAATTTTGCCCATTGAACTTAACTGGAATAACATCATATTTCTCCATTGTTAGCACTTTCAGCAGGATGGAAGAGAAAGCACAGAAAACAGTGAGCCAGATAGGAGCAAGGAAGAACCAGCAGAGTGAAAAATCCAGCAGCAGACAGTACAAACAGCACAAATAAAGCACCTTGAGAAGCTGTAAATTTTAATCTGGATCTGTGCGTGGGCCCCACAGAGTTGTTGATCACAGATCAGGTGTGATCAAAGATGAAACAGCAGTAGCAGGTCCAAAACTCCCAGGCCAGAAGATCTTTGGACCAATTAGAGATAATACCTGTCAAAAAGCTGTGCACAGTAGCAGCAAAGGAAGATGGACGTCCTTGTCGGCAGCGATTGAATCCACACGTGGGCCCCACAGGGTGATCAAATCACATATCAGGTTTGATCGCTGTAAAGTGGATCAAATGTACTTTCTTTAGGTTCAAATCTGGAAAAAGATCCACAAATCTGGACGGTGATGATGAAATCTCTGATGGGAGAAAAAAATCCAGAAAAATGCTCATAAATACCAGCAATGCTGGTTGACCAGGATGGAGGTGTTTTTGAGAGATGTTGAAGATGATTAGAAGTGGGCCACGTCTTGATCAGGGATGATCAGACACTATCAGGAAGAAGATCCAAGTCAGGGAGAATGATTGAATCAATTTGAGAAGGTAACTATGGCTCTGATACCATGTAAGAGTTTGTGATGAGAAGAAGAAGCCAATAATGGCAAGAAAACTCAATGATTTGGGATCATTGATTGCTTAGTATTTATAGACAAAGTTAAGAATTAATTACAATAATCAATGGTGAAAGAATTGACTAAAACCTAATCTCAACAACCCATTTGTTGGCTGTTATTGTTGACATTAACAACAACCCAACAACCCATTTGTTGGCTGTTATTGTTGACATTGACAACAACCCAACAACCCATTTGTTGGCTGTTATTGTTGACATTGACAACAACCCAACAACCCATTTGTTGGATGTTATTTTTGACATGTATTGCCGTTAATTGTAGCCATTTTAGATCTATAAAATGAGGGTCAATCTGAAAGGGGGAATATAGCTTCTCCGCTGCAAATCTCTTCGTCACTTCTGTCTACTTTCCTCTCAATACCCTTTTTATCAAATAACACAAATACCTTGCGTCATTTGGCTATTGGATCAAACTTTCCCAAGTTCCTCGATTTGATGAGGTTACGAATTGAGAATAACGAGCATGTTTGCACGTGCATACATGTGCGTATTGCCTACTCAATGTCAGTGCAGGCCTTTGTGGGATCTTTCATCTCAGGGTGCAAGGAGACATCACAAGGGAGCCAAAACTGTTCCCCATAGAGGTGGCACTCTCTGCTCTCTGGGTTCAATAGATTAAATTTGTATCTCACACACACACAGCTCGTCCTGTGGGGGGCACATGGGACTTGAAAAAAATCATGAGGCACGAGGGTGGAGCCGTAAAGGTGCTATCAAGAGTCGACCATCAATTTTTTACAACTGAATTTCACCGTAATTGGATAGATACCAAAAGCCTTTGAAGTAACAGTCCAAAATTTTTAATGGGTTAAACTTGGGGTTATAAAATCCAAGGTAACTTTACCAATTGCCTGAATGCAATACAAACATCTCTTGCCATTTGCTTCTCAGTTGGAGTCAACAATACAGGATACCTCACCTGCAAAGAAACAAAAAGTAATTTCATATCAGTTTTGGGCAATGTTGTTGGAAAAAAGAAACCCAGCTGGTGACAATTTTAAGTCAGATTGCCAATCAATCTCAGAAAATCAGAGACGGTTCGTAAGCAGGAACATAAGAAGTGAAAATTTTAAGAGCTTTACAATCTGTTTTATATTAGTTGTCTTGTAGCAATAAACTCTGGAAAAAAGTATTCAAATAAAGCATATTGTTTTTCCACAAGTGTCAAGAGCGGATGGGTATCCATTGTCTTCAAACCACAATAAATAAATCACTAGTAAGATGAGATGAAAGCTGACAACATTAAGTAGTCTTATCTGAGGTTGGCTTTTTAGGTTCTACTTTTCCACTCAACCCTATTTAAGCCATGTTCCTTGGAACTCCAGAATCTATCACACCTTTCCTCACTTCCCTTCTAGTTCCTTGAACTTGTAACTAGGGTTGCAACTCAGGCAGGTCATGTTGGGTATTGCCCAACCCAAGCCCAATCCAAACTGTATGCAGGTAAACTTGAATCTGAAATAGCCCCGAATAAAAACCAAACATACTCAACCCTGACCCAGGCCAAATTGTAAATTCCTTACTGAGGTGTAAGATAGGTTCAAAAAGATCAAAATCAAGTCGAATCAAGTAACCAATTTTTTTGGTTTTGGCTTGCTTTTCAAAGGGAGATGAACAAAACGAAAGCCATGGGTAGTTGCAAATGTAACTTACTTCTTTTCCATCAAGATTCCTCATAACAACACCATCAACAACAGGCGACTTCCTTGCTTCAGCGTGTGCATATTCTGGACCAACAGTGTATACCTAACAAAAAATGACAGGCCCCAAGTTCTATCATTCTCACTGCATGGGAAAAAAAGAAAGAGAAAAGAGAAAAGAAAACCAGTGCTCTGAAAAGTGATAAGATAAAGCATTAACTTGAAAAATGAAACATCTGAATGTTTGGCAGATGAAATCACAATTCAATCGCATAATGAAATTGGAGTGAGGATAGATCTAAAGAAGTGCAGCCTATCCGAGGATTTGGCATGGAATAGACTGTTCATGTAGCTAACCCCAATATAGTTGAGACAAGGCTTTGATGATGATGATGAATGAAAGAAATCGGTTCCATGGCTGTCATGAAAGATCCATTTTCACACATTACCCTCCTAAAGTTATGTTATTCCTACCAAATCACCAAATGTTTGTTACAAGTTGATGAATTCTTCTTGTGCTTCAATCCAAGAAGCCATATCTTCTCACATTTCATTCCTTTTTTATCCTCCTTTGACTTCAGGCAGAAATTTCAGGTGCTCTTAGACCAAAAGATGTACAAATGAATCTTGGATCCTTCATGTAATAAGACTAATCCAATTCAATATTAACTTATAAAGGTTGGAATAACCGATCTTAATATAACCTACTGTCATAGGTCTATTATTTCATAAGTAATTACTTTTCAGCACACTATAAAAGGAAATGAAAAGAAGCAATGATATCAATAGTTTTAGAAATATGACAAAGAAGAATAGTAAAAATGTGTACAAAACAATCAGATTTCCCAGTGGGAACCTTTTCTAATGAAGTCAAAATATTAAAAATGAACTGTGCCGATAAGATACACATCATTATCCGTGTCCATGTCAGTATCTGTATTGGGCATCATAGGTCCGACTTCTTTACCCTTCGGCGATAATCATTCTAATTCATAATAGAATCATAAGCTTTTGGGCTCAGTATTTGGAAAATAATAAGGGCAAAAAAATTTATAATCTTAGACCCCTAAGTGTGACCCACAAATAAAGTGGCGGACATAAACTAAAAATGTCAGGCCCACAAATATTTAAAACTCCAATAAAAAATAGAGCCCTACTGAAGATAAATCTCCTTTAGTAAGAAGATTTTACCTCGTTCTCCAGCCATTTTTAGCGGCCAATCATAATTGGAAATTCATTCTAGGGTCTTTCTGTAATTTTTCTGTCCCAGGGAATTATCTGTAATTAGTAAATACTAAAAAGTATAGTGTTTTTTATGTAAATAAGCAAATATGTATTTTTTTAATATAACACCGTTTAACACTGGTCACCCAACTGCAAGAGTTCCTATTCTCTCTCTTTCACCTCTTTCCAATTTTTTTCCCAATAATTTCCAGACTTTCTACCAAGTCATAGAAAAGCATATGTAATTGTATTATCTGATTTTTCAGCTTCATGACCACGCAGCCACTACATCAATTCTGATGAAAATAAAAATGAAAAAAGAATTGGGATACCTTTTCGGCTTACTATTCAACAAAAAACTTCTAAATTCACAATCATTTCATATAGTTTCTCACTCAACATTCACACTCATTTGACTTTTGCCTATATAAGTTCAGTGGTTTTATTATGTACTTAGAATTGTAGATCAACCAATAAGATGAAAAAAGTTGGTCAACTAATTATAAATTTGTTTCTTGAAAATTACTAATGATAGATATATAGCAAAACTAACATTAATTCACTAAAAAATGTGTGTACCAAGAAAAGAGATGCTTTTTTATCAATAAAAAAACAAAAGACTAATTAAGATGGATACATAAATATATAGGCTGATAGGAAAATTGGCAACAGAAACGAGATGCAACATGACGATAAAAAACAAATTAACAAAAAAAAAATACAACATAAGGTACTTGTAGACCCCTTTTTGTGTTCCTATGTGCAACTCAACCAATATTAACAGTGATGCCCCTTGTCCTAATTTAGAATTCTCAACAATTAGAGGTATTACCAGAGTTTAAAACAGTGACCTTTAGGCTTTCCATACTCTCCGTGGAAAAATGTGAGGGTAGATCATAATGTGCAGGATCTCCAAATTGGCCTTAAGGGAATTTAGATAAGTTTTCATAAAAACAAGAGCATTTTAGGAAATTAGGGCCCTGTTTGGCATCATGCCATTGGGCCGTTCCGATGTTCCCACGGGTTGAGGAAGGAAGAAACGTGTTTGGTTCGTAATGATACACTGTTTCGAAGGGATAAAGCTTTATCCCTTCGAAACAATCCGCGGAACAATGCTACCTGGTTCAGGATTTTCGAAACAATCATCAATCATTGTTATTTGGAAACGACTCCTTGGCATCCTCCCATTTCTTTTTTTTATCCTTTTTGCTGAGAAGGCATCCTCTCTTTTTGAAACAGCTCTGTCCTAAGGAACCATAATTTATGCTCTCTCTCTCTCTCTCTCTCTCTCTCTCTCTCTCTCTCTCTCTCTCTCTCTCTCTGCAGTCCATCTTTCTCTCCCTCTTCCTCTGCATTGAAGTTTTCTTTGATCTGATGCAGAGTACTGTTTTAAACCAAACAATAAAACCCAGCTAATGCAGGTGAATTGCTTTCTAGCTGGGTGAAGCCCCTTTTTTTTTTCTTTGGCTTGAAGAGTGAAGCCCCAATTATCATTGGCACTAGTCTCCTTAATTATTTGGCATCTGAGAAAGGTCCCATTCATTCAAGGCAGGGGCTCTTTAAAAAATATCAATACATATTTTAAGGCATCAAAACTTATAAATAGTGGAAGACTAAATTGAAACTGCCAAACTAGATGCGCTCCTTTAAGGGATTCAAATCTTATTGACAGCTTTGTCTCTAATTTTTTTCAGTCTTTTTATGAATGTTTTGTCCTACCTTAAAATATGAAGGAAATATCCCGTAGATCTTCTATGGCCAAAACCGTTACAACTTACAACCTTCTTTTATACTTTTAGAAACTATGTATGTGCAGTTCTATGTTATATGTGCAATTTAGGCTACATTAAGCGTGCAGTTCTATGTTATATGTGCAATTTAGGCTACATTAAGCGTGCAGTTCTATGTTAATATATGTCAATTATCCATTTCTATGTTAACATGTTACAGAAAACAATAAATTTGCAGTTCAGGCTTCACAGTTGTGTTTTAAATACTGAAGTGTCGTAAATGTGCAGTTCTATGTTAATATATGTCAACTACCATTTCTATGTTAAATATATGTTGAATGTGCATGTTAAATAAAACAATAAATTTGCAGTTCAGGCTTTCACAGTTGTGTTTAAAATACTGAAGTTTCATAATATTTTTTTAATGTGTGGAAAGAGTGATTTACATTCACTTTATATGATGCGAGTAATTATTTGTGTTTTTAAAGTTATTATAGACATGGATATATGAAAATTCTTCATAATTAATATTTATACTTTATAATGTAAAAGATGAATTTATGCGTATTTTTAGTAGATTTAAAATCAATAAAGTTGCTGGACAGGCTTCTCTTGACTCTAGTCCTTAGAACAATATCGATGTAATGTTACCAAACGAGTTTTGCCCGGCCTATTCTCAGTAGAACAAGTTGACGTAATGTTGCCAAACAAGTTCTGCACAGCCCAATCTCAGCACAGAATCGGGAACAACTCAAGAACAATGCCAAACAGGCCCTAGGTTTCATTTTTAGTCATGCATAAAGCGTGTGAAAATTTGTATCTTCAGTTGGAAAATAAGGCAAGAAGATAATATATAAGCTTGTCAAGATGAGAGAGAAAAAACTAAAAATTTTGATTATGTAAAGTGCACTCAAGATAAAATGATAGACTTGCTTAGAGACCTAAAAAATACGCAAGTGAAATTATTACGAGTCAGAAGTCAGAACCATATGGTCTATCAGATAATGATTCAAAGGGTTTCCTTACCAATAAATAAATAAATAAGGGTTTGCAAGGGGTAAGATTTTGGTACTTCCTCAATTTCTTGCTTTGGCACTACTTGCATCTCTCTTAGTTACAATTAGGCTCTTGCAAGCTCATTCACTTTCACACACACTAAAAGAGAGGATGATTTTATTTTTCTTTAGTTTGCAAAAGAACTCTCATTATTTAAATGTTTCTTGTTTTTTTCCTGAAAGGTAGAGCTCACCTTATGCCAACCCCAAACTGATGGGAAAAGACAACGATGCGGATCAATTTGCATCAAGTGATGAGAACCAATAAAATTGACTCTCTTTTTTTTTTTTTTTTTGCAGAAAATTGACTGCTTAAATCTTTAGACGGTTGTGATTGAGCTTATGGGACCTGGACACACTTGTAGAAGGGTTGAAGGACCAATTGGACCTCAAACAGGAACCAAATATTATATAAAACCACTTCAGGGACTGTTTTTCCATAACATTGAAGGGGGTATTTTGAAGTATTCATAAAATTCTGAATAAAAACAGGACAGAATGTTGCTGTATTTTGGGCTTTTGGTTTTGTGGTCAAAATTAAATCAACACACTAAGAGACTACATCAATAGAGCCGCCCAAGAGGGTACCTCAAGATGGTTGGGTTCATTTGATCATTCCATGGGCCATGTGGGCCCCATATACAGATTTGTCCAGAAGACTCCAGAGTCCAGACCACACTGACTTTGGAAATTGCCAAGAATTGTTGAATTTCCACACAATTAGTTGCTAATTTGTGACAACTCTGTTTGGGTAATGAAAAGAACACAGTTGAATTATCTTCAAAGGGAGAAATCCACCTTTTATTCTCATTAGAGAGAGAACAACACCTCGGAGTTCTATAGAAAGAACCAAATGATAATCATTCATTGATTTTCCAAGGTTCAGTGCACAAACATATATAACCCAACAGTCCTAATCCATTTGCTGGCAATACACATTTCTGGACGGACTAAAATCTTGCCAACTAGATTCATGACATAATTTCTTTCAATTGGGATCCAATAATATGCTAATTAGTGGTTAGTGACAGCAAGAACTGATTTGAATGGTTCTTGTTAGGGTTTGTCAGTATTAAGTAAGAACATAAGAGTCGACTATTCAAGGCAGTGAAAAGTCGAAAGTCAACAGTCTGTTTTTTTTTTTGGCAAAATGAGGAGTCTTGCTACCTTATGGTTATATTAGGAGTCTGGGGTACTTTTCTTAAGATTTGATGGAAATCTTTTGGCATATGATAAACAATGTAATGGCAGTCTATTTTCAAGAGAATAACAGGTTCTGGAAACCTTGTTTTTATCTATTCTCCTCCTTGTTCTTTATTCTCTGACTGAATATGGTTTATATTGGTGATCAAGCACATTGTGGTGGTTTGATTGTTATTACCTTGATTATTTCAAGATCCCAAAAGGTACTGCAGTCTCTATACATTGCTGTTGCAGCAATAGTGGACAGATTTAAATACAGTTACCTACTGTTGATAACCGGAACTGCATCAGACTAAGATGATGATGAACATGATGATAGGGCATTATCTTTTAACCCCATAGTTAAAAGATATTGGGGAAAAGTTTTAGTTCATTAATATTCATCAATGAACCCATAAGAAAAATTCAGAAAGAACCCTACTCTTGATCAAAATATGGTCAATATGAGTCTAAAGTTCATAAAATTGAGTATGGAATAAAATGAAATTGGTTTTAGGTCAATGTGAGTCCTTCAAGAAATTCAAATTTTAACCCACCTAAGTTTACTTTCTACCTAAACAGGTGAAGTTTTCATTATATTTAGCTAGTTTTGAGTTTAATTACATGATGTTATAGGTCATTTGGGTTAACTTGATGCGATAAATCCATTTCAAATGAGAAAGATGGTTTCTGATTAAAAGATATGGTCAAAATTGTTAATTATTGCATACCTCACAGGTCCAAATCATTGTGAGATACACTTCATCAAACCACCAATTGTTAAATTTGTAGGTGCCAGAAAAAGTTAAGCATGCTTTACTTGTTATAAAACAAAAAACTACTAACAGAAAAACAAATAACATCATAAGACAAAGGAGACCAAAAACAGTCATAAGACAACCTTCACATCTGTCCCTCCTGTTGGCATGAACTCCTCATATATATAGGAGCCTTCGCGCCTTACTTTCCTAACATCTGGATTGAACTCACTAGAACGATTACCGACCTGCAAGTATATAAATGCCAACAAATCTTACAATGATTTACAAATATAATAATATCATTTACTGAACTGCTATTAGGAAAATGTTTTTTTTTTAAAGAAATTTTAATGGGATTTATAAGAACCACAAATTTCCAACAAGAATTTACAATATCTTGTGCAAATACCTCTGCACATATCAACATTGGAGAAACAATAGGATGAAGAAACAGAGTTTTTTGAAATTAAAAGGAAAAGCAACTTCCATTGATACAAGAGAAATGAAACATATTAAACATCAAATAAAATTTTTTGGAAACAAACAAAACCTCATGGAAGAAGAAACGTAGGATGGATAGAGCAAAATGATGGAAAAGGTATCGCATTTTCTTGCATATACAAACCAGAAAATGTGTTTGTTTGGAAACAAACCTTAGGGGAAAGATAGACATTGCAAGTGACCGCCATATGCGTTTCCCATTTTTATTTTATTTACCGAATGTCATTTTTAAAATAGTGCAAAGCTCCTCACGAAAAATATCATATTATTTTCTAACGAGATATACAAAAAGACGTCTTCACCCGAGGAATGAATATTCCATATTATGATATTACAAAAGCTTGTGGGGGCTGTGATTACGACTGTTGCAGTGGCTATCTCCTGCATGAAAAACATTTGTGGGTGCTTTGGTGGGAACAAGAACTTTGAAAGAGGAGGAATGGACCTTCTCTTGCTAACAAGTACACCATAGACCGTTTCTCCACACATAAAAAATTAATATCAAGAAAATAAGCAACAGGCAAAATAATAATAGATACATATATGAATAAATATTAGCCAGCTAAGCATTTTAATGCTGTTATACTGGATTGTTAGATCTGCTAATGATCCTAATCCACAAATCTCAATAGGCACCTAACACTGAATGTACCACAAGAAATTGTATCTTTAATCATTGGCTTTAATCCCATTTGACAGTTGGACTTAATTGTCAGAAAAGGATTAATGCAGATTCAGAGGCTTGGAAGATCCAAGTGAATCCTACAGATAGATTATGGGGGTCCAAAATGAGGCCAAATACATCAAAAAGGATTTTATGTCTTTAGAAATGAACTATCGTGTTTTCTTTAAGGGCACTTTTATGTAGCATCTGTGAAAAAACGATTTTTGGGAATTTTCCTCTTCCACAGGAAAAAAACACATTTTCACTTCTGAAAAGCGGCCAACTTTTCCTCGCCTTTTTCGCAGAAACATGGCTGCACATGCATGCCCTAAAACATTGGAGAGTTGTTCTGCCTGTAGAAATACCTAGTACAGAGGAGTTGGTTAGATATGAGGAATCTGAAAGTCTATATACATGTATTGGATGCCCAATTACGAATATCTAGATTAGCTTTTTTCCCCCATGTTTTAATGATGATTTTAGACTTTCTCCTTTTGTGACAACCCCACAGGAAACCTCAAGGTGTCAACTGCTAGACACAAACACATGAAGAAGTCCAAAATGTAAACTCCAGAGGCCTGTCCTGCATCACTCTGTTATCAAAGTGGGTAAGATGATTGTTTTTTCTGTTGTTTCTGTTGTTTCTGTTTTAAAAATATGCTCAATTCCATTGCTAAAAATGTGCTCAATTCCATTGCTAGCATTCTCTTCTTTCTGTCACTTATTTTATATCTTGTTTTTCACTTATTCAATCTGTAACAAACCTCTATACTTCCAAATTTGCCAATTTCAACCACCAAAATATAATATAAACCCCATCAAAATAACCCTAAATTCCAACACAAACCACCAAGCAATCAGACCACCAATCAAAATCCTCCTATCCATAATCAGCAGCCAAAACCCTAAGCAATAGATAGTATACTAGCCTCACAGTTATCCCCTATCTATTGCTAGGGACTACACCTGGATACCAACATAACCAGCCCCACTAATCCTCAAGACTCAAAACAATAACTCTCTTCTTCCCCAAATATCCACCACCATTTGGAAAGCAACACCCAGTTCTTCTCCACCATCCTCCCTATACTCAGACCACCCAAATGTTTTGGTTTCACCAACTTAAAAAGATGTTTCCTCTAATCGCTATTCCCGTCCCAAAGGAAATTCCATTGGACACACTCAAGCCTTTTTGCTATTGCCGACATCATCTTAAAAATCTGATTTGAGGACATAAAGTACATTGGGAGATTATACAATGTCGCTTTAATGAAAGTACCTAGCCACCAAAAGATAGCCCAAGAAACCAATGACTTTTCAAAATTCTCAATCTTTGGGCTTCAAAAGGCTTTAGATTTTGGATTTGTCCCCAATGGTAACTCCAAATATTGAATGGTGAGCTACATAGGCTCCAAAGGCTACAATTCAACCTAATGGCTGTCAGGCGAATATTGTCCCCCAAACATCCCCTTCCCAATCATCATGCTATTGAACAAATGATCTTCAATCTCAGATCACTTCAAAACATCTTAGAATGTATTTCAACACTGCTGCATCCTCGCAAGTCGAACTGATTAGAATCATATCATCAGCAAATTGTGAATGGGAAATCAAATGCTCCAATTACTCACCTCAAATCCCACAACTTGCCAAAGATAGTTGCTCGGCAAAGAGAGCTTACATAGCTCCAGGCTTCAGCTTCTATGGTTAACAGAAAAGGGGATAGAGGGTCACCATGCCTAAGCCCCAAAGACACTTTAAAAAGCCGAGTAGGAGGTGCATTGACCAAGACTGAAAAGGAGGTAGAATAAATGCTTTCACATATTCATCTTCTCTATTTGCCACCAAAACCCATTTTACCAAGTACCATCATGCAATAATCCCCCAAGAGGATTTAAACAGCCAATTAGAGATTCATTAACCAGGATAAAAAGAAAGTTCAAGAAATGCCCATATTCATCTTCTCTACATGGACCAAACGTCCAAAACCCATTCTACCCATCATGTAATCAACAAGCTTCCACCCTACATTATCATAGGCCTTATTTAGGCGATCTTTCTATCAAGGATAATGATGGGTGGTGCGTGCCTAGTCAATTGTTCAAGGCCACTGGATTTTGGAAATCAATTCTTTCTGTCAAGGATGATTTATTTCCAGGGATTCGTTTTTAGGCGCGTGATGGTAGTCGGGTTCGGTTTTGGCATGATGAATGGTGTGGGCAGTCGTGTTTCTTGATCTTTTTTTCCTATTCTTTAGGTGTTAGATAGGAGACAACAGGCTATTGTTGCAGATAATCTACTTATTACTGATGATCAAGTTGTGTGGGATTTTAATTTTCGTTGGAATATAACTGATAGAGAAGCCGCTGATTTCACTTGCACGCTTGCCTCATTAGACAATGTTTATGTTACTGGTAGAGGATGTGATGCTAGAGTTTGGAAGGCTGCGGTTAAAGGTAATTTCTTAGTAAAGTTGGTTTACAATGTTTTGATTGAATCCTCTCATTCTATTCAAGGGTGAAAAGGGCTTGGGACTCTACAATACCACCTCGAGTGTTAGTCTTCTGTTGGGTGGTGAGGTGTCATAAAGTTCTTACTTTAGACAAGTTGAGGAGGTGTAAGCATATTATTATAAATGGATGGCCAATGTGTTTAAAGGATGAGGAATCGGTGAATCATCTGCTTATCCATTGTGTTTTTGCTCACAGAGTTTGGTCTGCAATTCTTAATTTGTTTGATATGCGATGAGTCATGCCTTAAAGAGTTGCGAATTTTATAAATCAATGGCACTTGGGAATCAAATATGTTCGCATGAGGATTCTTTATAAGGTGGTGTTGTATGCAGTTTGTTGGAGAATTTGGTTGGAAAAGAACAATCGTGTTTTAAAAAATAAAAGTAAATCCGTGGAGGATGTTGTTGCGTCTATTATTTGGTCTATTTCAGAACGGGTGTGTTCAATAAAGGAGTTTAAAGGGGTGATTTTAGAGGATTTAATTGGATCTTGGGCAACCATTTTCAAGGTGGATGGGTCTCTAAACCTTTGAATACTGTTTTGTGGGAATGTCCTCCTATGGGTTATCTCAAATTAAACTTTGATAGACGTTATATTCAAGGTGCCATTAGAGACTGTAATGGCATTGCTGTATGGAATTTCTCCGGGCTGGTGGATTCCTTGGATGCTTATGAATCTGAAATTATTGCTCTTTTGGTTGGTTGTCGTGAGTTGCGTAAGTTGGAAGGTTTTAAAGCTATCATTGAAGGAGATTCTTTTTGAACCATTCAATGGAGTCTAGGAAATTGTTCTCATCCTTGGAGGCTGGCTGATTTGGTGGAGGAGGTATAGCATATCTCGAATCACTTGGGTACTGTTTTTCATCATGTGTTACGTGAGGCTAATGTTTCGGCTGATAAGCTTGCTAAGGAAGGGGTGTTTTGTTCCTCTTTATCTTTTGATGTATAGTTTGTTTTGAAGTTTTTTCTGTGTTTTGTTCTCCCCTCTGATTAATAAATTTTACCATTATTAAAAAAACATAATGTTGTTCATTAGAAGCTTGGACTAGCACCAGCAAAATAAATTTAAGGGCAAACTAAATTTTTCGAATATCAACACAAGAGCTTATCACTGTAAGTCTAACAAAAATGAAAGGAAAAATAAATGGTTATTTTGATCTTTAGAAAAAAAAAAACCAGACAAATAAGTTCATTCTGGTGTGAATTAATACAACCCAAGAAAAGCAGACAGAAAGAACTAACCTTACGGAATAATTCTTTCATACCCCCGCCAGCAGAGCTAGGATAGTATATCATTATGCTATGATCATCCCCTTTGAAACAGCCACAAATCATCATAAGTGATACATGCAAAGTCAACAGAGGTAGATAAGGACATTCCACTTAGCTAATTGTATGTTCAAATTTATAAGTTGCATTGTTTAATGGGAAAATCATGATTACTAGCACCTATAGAAAGTAAATTCATCAAACTAGACAACAACCTACATGAATTCTAAGTTGGGAACATCAAACATTATTAGGGTTTAAACTTGCGGAATCGGACTTGGCCAAGTCACATGCAGCTCGGCTGAGTCGTTTCTGTGCTTTTTATTTTATTTTGTTTTGGTTAGCTGCCTTAGATTGTTAGGTTCTTCCTGAGTCCCTTCATTTTGCCCTCTCAATTTTCCACATCAGAATGCAAAATGAAAATGGCCGAATCAAGCTAGGCAGAAAGGCAGACGATCCAGGAGCAAAAGCCTAGCAAGAGGATGACAAAGGCAGCCAAGTGGAGGAAAAGATCAGAGACAGTGGTGGGGAAGATGGGGTTAGAGAGGAAGGTGAGGAGAGCGTGGCAGTTAAGACTTTGAGAGATCGATGGTGAAGATGATAGTGGAGAAGGAGATGTACCATGCAATGAGTTGGAGCAACTGCTGATAGAATGAAAATGGGGAAGAAATGGGGGAAATGGATAAAATGGGAAAAGGGGGGCGGGGGTGGAATAATGGTTTGTTACCTTTTGTCTTAGTTCAAGTCCGACTCGCTCGAGTCGCACTGGAAGCAAATCGGTTTCTGCTGAGACCAAGTTGACTCTGCCGATTTTTTAAACCTTGAACATTATTCTTACATTACATATGCATGATAAACAGTAAAAAAAGGAAAAATATAAGTATCTCCTTCGTACACAACTGCACCTAAAAAGATCTGCAAGATGCATGACAATTGAAATTAGGAAAATGGAGACAATCAAAGTTTTACAATGGTCCTACTAGTAGATTCCAAACAGAAAACCCAAACAAATTTAAAATTCAAATTCTAGATCCACATCTGATTTTTTCCAAGTTGGGTCTTTCAGGTTCTTGGGTATTTGAGAACCCATTTTCATTCCAGCTTAATCTTCCCAATGACTCAGAGGACAGCGAACCTCGTCAATTAGGCTTAGTGATATCATTGTCAGATGAAAAGCAATTAAACTAAACCAAAACATCGAATTGGTTTTTACCAAAAAAAAAAAAAAAAAAAAAAAAAACAGAAAACATCAAGCTCAAATACAAGAAATTAAAAATAAAAATAAAAAAGAGTTATGGTAATATCATTAATTTATCAGGGGATAGAGTAGCCTTCAAAAATTGTACTGTATCTTTCAAGTTTGGGCAATATTAGTCATTATCTAGGTATCAAGGGATTGAGGTTTACGACAACAGAGCCCAATGGGCTTCAATGATCCATGGATTGGTGTTGCCTTCATTTTTTTTATTTTAATCAGTCTGTTGCATTCAAATATTCTAGCAAAAACTTTACTATGCCCAACTTCATTGAAGAGGGAAGAAATTTCCATGGATAATCCTTTTGTTGGAGGAATCTTCTGTCCAACCTCTCACTACATCAACAATAGAGGAGTACAATGATACCAAAAAAAAACAGGTAGAGGAAGTAATTCCAATATTCAACATCATGCTCTAATGGAGAAGAAAGTAGGTAGTTCCTCTGATCCAAATAAATGAAGAATATATTCACAAGACTGGTTTTCACAACAAAGATGCTCAGGAGTGAAAATCTTTTCATAGAAATCTAATAGAATGCTTTCGATCTTGGCGGAAGCACAACTCCAAAACACTCACATTAAATGGAAATGGCTCCCAATTTTAAGATGGAAGTTGTTGTCTCAGTGTTCATTTCTCACTGAATTCACCTATGAAGGATCATCTGCAATTTTTTATAGCACCACGTTCCATATTTAAAGGAAACAATCATCAAACACTTTACTTGGGAAAGAAGAAAAATAAACAATGACAGAAACATGATATTAGCAATTTAAAAAAATGCAATACCCTCACCATCAATAGGCTTTTCTACAAAAGGCTTCCAGAAACGGTTTCCATGAACTTCGACAAAATCTTCTTGCTCAACAAAATAATCTAGCTCTTGAAAAGGAAACTCTCTATTAACCAAAGCATAGCGTGGCACAGAAATTCCATACATTTCAAGACGCTAAGTAAAATAAAGGCACCAATTAGTCTCAGCAAAAAAAATATGAAATAAATAGTCTTAAACTCCGTACTAGAAACCAAATGCGCACACAAGAGAGAGAGAGAGAGAGAGAGAGAGAGAGAGAGACTAAATGATATAACTATTAAGACTAATATAGAATTGGTAAAATAAGCATCATGCATATGGCACGATATGCTTGTTAATCTCAATTGGGCCTATTTTTAATATCTTCATTTGACCTCTCTCTTTCTCCTATAAATTATATTTTTCCTAATGATACAGAAAAAAATGAAAATAACACAACACTATCATCATTTTTTCATAGATCAGCAACCAATTATGCAGTACCCAAAAATTGCCAACGAAATGGGATTTGCTGAGATAGGAAAAAAAAATTTAGAAAAAATAAAAAACAAAAAATAAATAAAGAACGATGAATGAACCCTTAGGGTTATGGCATCCTTAGGGCTCTGGTATGAACCTCTGTAGCAAATCTTACATGAAAAGAAGTTTCCATTTACTCTTTTAGCCTCAGGTATATTGGCACTCCTTTCTCATAAATAATGGAAATGGTTTTTTTTTCATTCATTCTTGTTTACTTTCTTCCCTCAAATTTGATATGCTTGTTATTCATCCAAAACATGTAGACACCATGCATTCATATCTGTATTTACAGAGACGAGGGAAATATTCATGCCAGCTTTTTCTAAAAGCAATTTTATGGACATTTGGAAGGAAAAATTCAGTTGGGTTTTTAACAATACAGTTGGGTTTTTAACAATAATATAGGCTCACCGGACTCTGTTTTTTGAAAAGCCATTCTATGATTCAATGATTCTATTTTTTATTTTTTTTTGGAATCATATAAATGTTCTCTAATACTCCTAATTAATGGGTACAATCTATTCTATGATTCAATGCCCAAAACACTGTAAATATAGTATAGGCAAGACACTTAATCATTTAATTTAGACATCAGCGCTGGACTCACATGTGACCGACAGTCAAAACACATCAGAGTTTGGTAGTACATGTGGTTATACACTAAGGCCTTTCTTTTTATAAAACATGCATTTACTTAGGTGGCATAGAATAAGAGGAGGAAACAGTAAACGAAAGCATGAAGGTAACAGTCCCTTCCACTCTAGACCACAAGTTTATGTACTTCCAATGAGGGGTTCAATAGAACGTCATCTAGTTCAGTTAACGCGACAAGGGCCTTAATGACTCCATGTGCATTGCAAGTGCCTTTATTTCTTTAGTCTCACTGCCAAAGGCAATGAGAAGCATGCTTAAGGAAACATCTTTTATGCAATAGAGCATTTGAATAATGAAAACATCTTTTTCGTACTAGAGCATTTGAATAATGAAGGGGTAAAAACTAAAAATAGAGAGATACTTAAGAACAACATACCTCATATACCTTCCTTCTATCATGGAGAAGATGTTGTTGTTCCAATTCATTCACTAGAAAGGGCCTAAGAAGGAAACCAAAAAAAAGTCTCATTTTAGTGGGGCAGAATTCAGAATTGTAATATTTTAATATTTTGCCTCTACATTTACTGATGGACGCTAACACTTTCGTTTAGATAGAAGCTAATCAACATAGAGTTCTACATACATACATATCTACCCTGCAACATAATAGAAGTACGCAAAATATTCATGACATGTGAAAACCATGAGAATAGCTCAGATGAAAACGGCTTCTTTCTTTGAGAACGCACAAAGTAATCACTTTCCTTAGAGAAGGAAAGAAATAAAAAGTGCATTGCTGACATGGTGTTCACTCATGAATCACATGGGGTACCATGTTTCAAAATAAAAAGTTGGAGCACACACTGGATGGCTCCAAAAACAGTGTGCAACAGAGATGCATGCGACATCATTCATGTTGTACAAAATTCTTAGTATGTACACCATATAATTCACACCAAGAAATTAACATGAACTAAGCAAAAAAAAAACTTCAAAATGAGACCCAGATATCAGTGTCGCCTTCCTGGTTCCACCTATGATCAATTTAACTCTCCCACTCACTCACTACCCCCCCCCCCCCCTCTCTCTCTCTCCTCCCTTCCTCTCCCTGCACCACAAAAAAACATAAATATATAAATAAATGAAACTCAGCCCAATTTATTTCACAATCATCTGACTAATATTTTACCATTAAATTTATATTCTTCTATAAATGTTTTCATCATTGATCTTTAGGACCTTAAAATACATACCTATTAGGTAGATTTGTAGGAGAATTTACCGCCTTCAACACCTCCCCCCACCCCACCCCAAAAAAACAAGAGAGAGAGAGAGAGAGACGTGATTGGGAAGCATCTATGTGGATGGCAAACAATTAATACTAGATGTGTGGCAAACAATTAATAACTATATGTGCAAAATAACTTGTAGGTGAGCATAGCCATGTACTGAACTGTCATTACACATGTTATAGAAAGCCACTAGCTTTTTTTGTTAAAAATAAAATAAAATAAGGGAAAATCATAACATGTCCAATAATACTCACACAACCAGAGTTTTTTAACCCAATGATTTCACTAGACACAGCCAACTACTGGGTTGAGTTGACAAGGAAACTGGTGGGTCGATCAGGCAGGTCAGTGATTAATTTCTAATTATTGTATTACAGATATTTATATTTATAATAAATTAAATACAGGGAAATATATGAAAATATATATATCAAAAAAAAACAAAGAAGTGTATATTTTCCTACTAGAATCTAAATATATTCCATAAGAATGGTGCTCCCAATTTCAGTTCCCATTTAAGTATATTTTGGGTTTTACCATTCAATCAAGTCTAAATCTTCTTTGCGGTATTTGTTTAAGTTTAATATAAAAAGACTCTTTATTCAAAAAAAGAATGTAAAGATAGAAATTCCCTTAAGTCAACTCAGCCAACTAATCCAAACAAAAATTAGCCAAGCCAAGTCATAAGTCAACCAAGTGGGTTGACCAGCCTCAACGAAACTCTTCCAAGTTGAGTTCAACCTGAGTCAATCGATCCCCTTGTAAGAAAATTATAATCACGATGCAAATGCTCATGAGAATCAGCGATCGGGTTCACTTGCCGAAAGCCCAAAGAGAGCTCCTTCATCTTACTATATTTTGATTTGGCTTCTTGTACTCAAGATGAAATGATAGAGAAGAATACTAATAGAGAGAGAGAGAGAGAGATGTGAGTTGATAAAATATAAGAGAATTGGATTGGGCTATGTTTGAAGAGAGGAGTTCACATGAGTTGGAGAGATTTGAATAGATGGATTGGAGAGTGTAATGAGGTATGTTCTTTAAGAAAATTACTCATCAAAAATAAGTTCCCAACTTGTCGGAAAAAAAAAAAACTCGTGAGATGAGTTGGATATATTGAATATAGAAATGTTGGTTGTTTTTAGGAGACACTTTGGAACTGTCAGTTTCATGTATACATCATATTGGAAATTATACATTGACATTTTTTTTCTTTTTTAATTGGTAACATGGCTCAAACCCACAACCTCAAGTTCGCGGTCTAAACAATTTTAAAAAAGAATTCAAAAACAAAAATAATAGGATGATTCATGTAAAGAATAATATATACAGATGCTATAGCATTACTAAAGAACTAGCTCAGTGCAATAGCCCATAACAAAAATTTAAGCTCCAAACAAAGAAGGCAAGCATGTAAAAGCAAAACACACTCACATGCGCACACACAAGCATGCAAACACATGCACCAAAAACAAAACAAATATTATTAACAATGTAATCATAATACAAGGTTAAAAAATAACTCACTTCCGTAAAGCAGCATATGACTCAGCCTTTTGAAGTGGATAACCAGATGAATAGAAAGCAATCAAACAATCGCATATCGGCCAACTATAAGAGAAATACATCTAGTCAATAGCCAAATCATTCATTAAGTAAGAACTGATTAAGTAACCACTTCATTTATTATATCGAGCAAGGATCACTTCAAATCAATGAGAAGTACTAAAACCGAAAAGAAGATCATAATTAATAAATCATAATGGAGAAGGAAAAAAAAAAGGAGGATTAAGGTAAATAGATTGCAAAAAAACTATCAATATGCTTTCATAATTTATTAACTTTCCTGGTAGTTAAAACATGAATTTATCGATAGCTTAAAGAGTTTAAAAGAAAAGAGGAAAAAAAAATTACCCTTTAAGGGTAAACACAGGTTCAAATAAGAGATAATTGCTTCTGCTAGAAAATCATCATAACTAAGTAGCATGCCAGCAGAAAATTGATCTAAGAAATGATCAAATTCCAGGAATTCTTTTAAGTTCCACTCTAAAGTTTCATTATCATGTTTTCTACATATACGATACGTGGGAAAGATAACTTGCATCTTAGATTCCCTTTCTATGCCTTACAACAAAAGGATGTGTGAATTGTTTCCATAACTTGTAACCGGCATGTGCATTAACAAATTACGAATTAACATATTTAACATCCATCCTTTTTGCTAACATGGACAATACCCACGATCATATGTTCCTCAGCAGGCCAATGACAAGCTGATCAGCTTGCTATGGAAGGAACTTCTAGTACGATGATCATGTCCAGGCATCAGTTTTTTCTTGTTCTTAAGCCTTATCTTCAATCAGATCATTTTCTTGTTTTTTTAATGTTTTCCAATTTTAATAAAGGATAGTAACCATTTCCAAAACAAACAAACAAACGAAAAGCATTAACCAGAAAACAGTACTTGGAACAGAGAAAACACAGTCCAAGTAGTCATACTTCTCCACTGCATCTTCAAGAATGACCTTGTCTCCAAACATTATGATCTGCATTACAAAGAACACATAATAAGAAATTTAACCGAGACATGATCAATTTATTTTCCGAAACCACGTTACAAAATGGGAATACGAGATTTCCAACCAGCTACTATAAACAGTTCCCCCGTGTCATAATCTAGCAATGAAGTTTGATTTGAACAAAATATAGTATGGATCGACGGATAAGCAAGTAACTGTAGAAAACAGAGTATTAATCTAGAAGATGGTCTTTACGATGGATAAGCCGCTGCCATCTCAAGTAACTGTGTGTATAAATCTAGAAGATGTGTACATATCCTCTCAATAGAGCCAGTTGCAATAGAGTAACATAGAAACTTAAGAAATGATGAGCAGAGACACCTTTTTTTTTCTCCTAGTTTGCTGAACAAAGAAAACTTGGGGATTCAAACACTCAAATAACAGTCAGTATCGAACAGTTGCCATTTCGACTATTCATGATCATGATCAATAACGGATTTCAGCCATTAGAATAAGATTCTCATATATATAGATACATTACATATAGCTGATCTCATATCAGCTCATTTCACTCAGCTCAATGCACATACTCATTTCACAACAATCAAGTCAAACGTTTCCACATCAAACGTCTAAAACTCCACAGAGACAATCAAAACCAGAAATGCAGACGAAATGCGGATCAAAGACCAAGCACAAAGACATTCATCTATAAACAACGATTCTCCACAGAACATACCTCAAATTCGCCGAATGCTTGAAGCCTGTCTAGGATCTGCCCCATCGGAGCAGAAAAAACCTGTGAATAAGAAGAACATCAATAGCCAAGAAATCACATGCGAATCCATTCAAACAGCAGAGCTATAAAGAAAACTTCGTTCAAGACAAGAGCAGAGAAAGAGAGAGATGGAAGCGAAGACGTTCGATCTTCGAGAAGAGGCGAGAAGGAAAGCGAGGGATAAAAGGAAAGAACCTCCGCGCCGCACTTCACCTTCTTTTCCATGACGCAGACTCCGATCTTTATCTTCTTAACAGCATTTCCCTTCATCTTCTCCTTCTTCTACTGTAGCCTTCCTTCGTTCTTGAAAATCTGAATCTGGAAATGGAGGAATCGAGAATCTTCTTCTTCAATAGATAGAAAGGGTCAAAAGAAGAGTGAATATGCAGAGAAAGATGCGGTGGAGAAAGAGAGCTGGAAAAGCGAAATCCAAAAGCAACCGCTTCTTCCACTGCTTTGGGTCGAGTCTTTATGACTTTATTTTATAGAGAAAGGGATGCGTCACGAGAGAAGAAGCAGAGAAATATGGCAAAGCGCGCAAATATGGCCAGTCAATTTAATATTATATACATTGTAACTACGAGAAGATTGGGCGGTTAGTCGAGACCGGGCCGTACTCTCAGATGTAGACGGCTCGAGAAGATGAGTGTGGCCCATCCGAGATACTGAATCTCGAAGGACCTCGTATATGCAGAACGAATCAGGGCCGTGGATTTATTTAGTAAGAGAGTCATGCTCGTATGGAAAAATTAGGGGAATTTTGATCATATGTTGATGCTGGTGGAGGGGTTTTCAATTTGCATGTGAAATTTTGGAGAAAATGAACATGCTTTTGATGTCTGTGGAGAAGCTTGGCGGGTTCTATTACTGGTTTATCTTAGATTGATTGAAGCCATTTATAAGATTGGATTTGATTGTATTCTAATTTGAAGCAATGTCACCTCCTCCCCCAATACTCTCATATGACGCATGTGCTTAACCAGCTGTGATACATGCATGACATAAACTTAATTATTTTGAGAATTGCTACATGTCACAGGCTTAGTGAAAATCAAATATTATTGCACGCCTGCCATGTAATACTAATAGTTACAAATTAGAAAGGTCAACCCATTTTATATTTGAGGCCTTACAATTGAAGGATGAGATATGTAAATGATCCTAAAAAATACTCTAATTAAATATTTTATCCTTATCTATATAATGTTGACCAGTTTAATTTATATTTGCATAATTTACATACAAATATTTTGATATGAGTTTATTGAATGAAGCAAAGGTAGAGACTCATTAAGAGTGAACGAATTTGTGACATGATTAGTATCATAATGTCTCATGGATTGAAGATATGAATCCGCTATTGTTTTAGGTATAATTTATTATTATTTTTAAAATAAGAAAAAAGGATATGTGGCAGAGGTTGTGGGCTTGCTAGCCCACCAAACATGGCTTTGAGATCTCACATACTAAGTGACAGTAATAGTAATAGTAATTATTTGTATAATCTATGGTCATAAGACTAATAATAGAAATTGGATTTAGTGGCCTCGTAGTCACTAATAACTGAAAATGGATAATATGCAGTGGGGTACATGGGGAAAGTAGATAGAATAATATTAGTATCATGATGGAATGGAAATTAGAAAGACACGTTGTCCAGTGCCTAAGTGGTGCGGTTTTGTTGCTGTTGATGACCCTTCCTGTCTCTGTCCCTCTTCTAAAGATTCCATATTCAGATAGAGTTTTCTTCTTCTGGTCATAAAGGTTCAAATGCTTATCTAGTAGGCGGCTAAGTAGTGCTAGTCCACTCACAATCACTAGAGGTTTCTACGAATGAAATTTGCTTTGGGCTCAACTTTAGCTTCATAACAAGTGTCATGCACCGTTGAATTGATATACGTGTGATAATTATTTATCGAAATATGAAACTAGTCCTTCTTCTTCTTTATTATTTCTAAATGATGAAATCAATTTTTGATGCATTAATTAATTCACTCCTGATGCGGCAGAAAGTTGGTCAGGTTACAAAAAGAACTTAATTTTGTGATATGAATGGAATGAATGAAGCAAATATGAGCTCATCATGGACGAGAAAAAAGTAAATGATCAGTACAATGATCTCTTGTAAATTGAGGACACTGATCCTCTATTGTTTTATATATGAAACAGCTCAATAATACATTTTAAAATAAGACATGTAGCATTCTTTGTAAGGCTTTAGTCCCATCATACAGGCAGTGGTTAGAATGGCCTCATAGTCACTATAGTGAATAGTCCATAGGGAATAAGCAGTGGGACATGGGGAAGAGCCGAAGATGTCATTGAAAAATCTATGATGGCGTGGAAAGGCTCCTTGTCGTATGTTTACGTGGTGGCTTTCAGTGGCAGTTGAAAGACTCTCAAGATTCTCTAGTGAGATGAATCTTCTTTTTATCTGGAAGGAGTTTCTCTTTTAGTTAAAGCTTCAAATGTCCATCCAGTCAGTGGCTTAGTGAGATGGATCTTCTTTTTATCTGGAAGGAGTTTCTCTTTTAGTTAAAGCTTCAAATGTCCATCCAGTCAGTGGCTTAGGAAAAGAGAGATGATCCATGCACCATGCATGAGTGAAGATTAACATGATCTCATCCATGATTAATTATATGCAATAATCACATTATTAATCATGTGCATATTCATATTCATTAAGTAATACACTGTCCTCAAATTCAAATATGAGGGCCAAAAAAATATGAGTATTTTTTTTTTTTTGGTAAAATATTGTGAGGCCTACTTGGGTGAGCAATATGGTGCAATTGAATTGAAGGGTTTCAATGTGAATTATGGGTGTTATCGAGAAAATGTGAATTATAGGTGGGTCCAAAATCAAATCAAACCTATTATTATGTTATTAAAAGTAGTTGGTCTTTTCTTTGGGAGGGTATGATTATGTAAGTTTAGGGTGGTGTCTTTTGTTTGTATTTTATGGGAAAGAGTACAATACTCTTGTACCTTTTCTTCTCTATTGTAATCTCATTATTATATTATTAAAAATAGTTATAGATTTGCAAGTTCCCTAGACTGATCATGAATGCCCTTAATCATCAAGAAGACAGACGAGAATGGAGAAGAGGCATTGTGACATGGATGATTTATGATGTGGGCGAGGGGCATATTGTGTATACTGTATAGTTAATGGTGGGACTGAAATTTGATTGAAGACTTTATGTTCATTTTAAAAAATTTACCACAGGATTTGATAGAGAAGAAACAGAACAATGTGGAGCATTCTCATTTGTTCTACTCTGTTGTCTGCCTCCTTGCAGTGGGATTCTCCATCTTTTTTCTTCTTCCTTCTTCTCCTTTTTTTTTTCCTTTCAAATATCCCACAGCCCACAGGCATACTCTTCATTTTTTATTAAGAACAAATAAAAACAATACGGACTATCTGAAAAAATATATTTTTTAGTTCCTAATGGAGTAATCCAGACACTGATGTTTTGGCCTATACTGTATGTTGTAAGCTGATGTGTATGTTTGGATTTTTTATTTTTATTTCTTTCTTCAAAACAAATTGTACTTTGCCAAGTCCATATTTGCTATAGGATCCGAAGTCAATTCAAACACACTTAAACTAACCAATTCAATCAAATCTGACGTATTGGGTCAAGCTTTGGGATGACCCATTTTTATTGAGGTGACTTGATATTATAGACAATTGACTTTGGGTTAAGAATATTCTAAACCCAATTCTAACTTTTAAGAGCATCTCCAAGAGAGATATTAAATTTGGAGATACCTTTTTGAAAATGAAAACTTATTATGTGGCAAAATCTGGCATATGTAATTTGACATCCTTACTTGGGCAATTCCAAGAGAGATGTCAAATTATTATTTTTTTATTTTTTTTTATTTGAGAATTTTATCTTAAAAAGGCCCCAAAATGGCCTACAACCAAAAAATGGGCCACTAGTAAACATGGCACGGAAGTAGTCCCAGGGGATCATTTCCGTTTTTTTTTTAATAATGATTGAAACTTGTGACGACGTCGTCGCTCTTAAAACATCATTTTCCTCATCTTCCTCCCGTCGTTTTCCCTTATTCCCTCATTCCCTCTTTTAGACCACTCCCATTTCCCCCTCTCCACAACACAGCAGCCCACATCCCTCTCATTCTCTTTCTTCCTCTCATCACTCTCTCTCGTTCTCCACTCCCTCTTCTCGCTGCCTTGTCGCCGTCGGACAACGCCGTTGCCATCACCATGACTGAGCTCCTCTCTTCTACCATCTCTCATTTCTCTAACTTATCTCTCCCTCATCCAGCCATGCTCCCAGATCTCCATGTCGCCATCTGCGACACCACCGGCACCATCACCGCCGGCCACCATCATCTCCGACGAAACCCCCCAACCCATCTCTTTGTTTTTCCCCATTTTCCCTTCATTGTTTCTCTCTTTCTTTCTCTGTTTCCTTTTTCTTTCTCTGTTTTCTTTCATCTCTTCCTCACTCACCTCCCAGCCAACGTGATGTACCCCCCCTTCCTCACTCACCTCCTTGCAACGTGATGTACCCCCCCTTCCCACCTTCGCATTCTTTGTTTCTCTTTCTTTCTTTGTTTCTCTCTCTTACTTTCTTCCTCTCTCTCACTTCATCCACTGCCAACATGGACTAACCCCCCCTCACATTTCATTTTCTCTCTTTCTCTCCACTCACTGTCAATGTGAGTTGACTTCCACCCATCCCCATCCCACATTTCACTGATTTCGCCAAAGAACAAACAGTAAGTGCACTGATTACATTGAACCGATCAGCTTCGATACCACACTCCATCATTTCTTGAAAGCACGACAGCGACTTCCACCCATCCCCATCTAAAGCATACCCACCAATCATCGAATTCCAAGAAACAGAATCCCTCATCGGCATTTCATCAAACACTTTCTCCAATCTTGGCATACATAGAGATGAGCGAATTGCCAACATAAACATAAAAGTCAAATCCAACCTTAATCAACCTACAATGAATCTTTCATCCTTCCACAAACGAACACAGGTCCGCACAAGATGAGGGATTCTTAGAATGTTATGGATTATTGAATGTACAAAAATCCATAACATTATTGGTAGAGACCGTTCGCTTGTTATGGATTATTGAATGTTACTTTATGGTGGATTATTAAATGTTTTAATATGAATTTTTGAATACCAAGTTATGTGTTTTTTTATGGCAATAAATGAAGTTTGTATGTCCATGTCTTGTATTGTGCTCGCACATAAAATCAATATACACATCATTTTTTTCTTATTGCAATGGTCCGTGACGACGTCGTTGCCGCATATAAGATAAAATTTGGAAGGAAATGTGCTCTAATATCTGACGATGTCGTTGCTTCACAGAAGCTAGTGGAAGAAAGTGTGCTTTAATATCTGACGACGTCGTTGCTTCACAGAAGCTAGTGGAAGAAATTGTACTTTAATATCTGACGACGTCGTTGCTTCACAGAAGCTAATGCGAAAATTGTTGTGTTAATCTGTGACGACGTAGTCGCTTGTAGAAAATAAGCAAAAAAAATATATTTTTTAGCGGGAAATACCAGTTTCGTAGCATATAAACCAGTGTCCCCTTTTTCGTCTAGTGACCATCTAAGGTCCTTTTTCAAGTAAATTTCTCTTTTATTTTTATTTTACCCTCAGTTACTTTATTATATATTTATCAAATTTGTATTAAAGACTTCAACTGAAAGTATATTTATGGTTATTATTTTATTCAAAAGAAAGATTTGGCATTTGCTTTATGGCATTACAACCTTCAAATGCCATGTAGGATTACATGTTATTTATAGTCATTGAGAGTTGACATGAACAAATAAAGTCTCTATCGAAGTTGCTCTGAGATCACCGAACCAAATTGGCACCCTTTACCTGCTAAATAGGCAAAATGAATTGTATGAATTTCCTTTTTCCTGGCGTTGCTAAAGAGATGTTGGATCCCTTTTCTTTAGTAGGAAATTGTTTTGTGCATATTAAATATATTTTTTATTTTTTATTACAAATAAACATTGAGCCAGACCATGGAAAAGAGGCAAACAAAGATAATGTGAAGCTTTTAGCGCTATCAGGATGCCTTTGGCATTTCACAAACATGCCCCTACAGCAAGAAAAAGTTCTTCCCTTTGATTTCATGGGGCATCCTTTTTAGATTCGGTTAAGTGGATTTTATAGAAAAAAAATCCCTTTAAAATTGGATATGATGGTGGTGGACCCAGTCTCCGAGTATTGATGGTGGAGGAACTCCTACCCATTTTTATTTTTATTTTTTATCGCTCTGGCCACTAATATCATAATATTGCAGACCTTTTTTTATATCAATAAATGTCGGGCTTTTTCCCCACTTTCTTCTTCCTACTCGTTGTCTCCCCCCCCCCCCCCCCCCGCCCCGCAAACTCTATTCTCATTCAAACCCCCCCCCCCCCCCGCGCAAACTCTATTCGCATTCAAACCTTCGTATCGCCCCCCCCCCCCCCCCCCCCCCCCCCCCCCCCGCCAAAAAAAAAAAAAAAAACTCTATTATTCTCATTCAAACCCGAAGCCCCCCCCCCCCCCCCCCCCCCTAACTTCTATTCGCTTCAAAACCCCCCCCCCCCCCCCCCCCTAAAACCTTCATCCCCCTCAACCCCCACCACTTTTTAGGTTTTCTGATGCCCTCTACTTCTCCATTGATTTTTTATTGAAGAGAAGAAGATAACGATGAAGTAAATTGAATACGGGATCGAATACGGGATAGGGAGGAGAAATAGAATAAGAGGATGAAAGTGAAAGAAAACTCAACATTCAATTATTCATTAATATTAGTAAATAGGGGTAAACAAGTTAAGTAGGAGGTCCTCTACCGTCAATATTCAGAGTTTGGGTCGTTGTATCTAATTTTAAAGAATTTTTTTAATCCTCTTAAATTAATTACGAAGGCCCACCTTCCCAATCCCAACATCTTAAATGCCCAAAATACTCTCTTCCAAACCTCTTACTTTATTCACCATGATTATTAAGTTCTGTGACACTTCTCATGTGCTGTTGACAAGTTGCATCGAAGATCAGTTTTAGTACAATATTATATATATAATTCTTTTCAAAAAAGGGCAAAAATTAGGTCAGACAAAAATCAATGAAGATATCAAGGAAACATGTACTTTCTTTTCCTCTTTATTTTATTATTATTTCTTTAATCAAGGAAACATGTACTTTCTTATCCTATTTATTTTATTATTATTTCTTTAATAGACATTGATTGGAGTGGTTGGTGGGTGTGGCTGACAAAAGTCCAGCAGCTATGACATTGTGGTGGGGGCTAGGCTAAACAGTGGGTCCCACATATGTGAAACTCATGAATCTGGTTCAGGGTCTCCTATTGGGTTCGAACCGACTTCAGTAAGCGTAAGTGGCATGTTCAAGATCAGATCCACAGATTGAAGAAGACAGACTAAGATCAGGTGGACAGTTCTATTCATCCCATCAAATACCCTACAAAGTGAATGGTTAGGACTTGGGATCCCTAACAAAATAACTAGATCAAGGGGGTGGGTCTGCGCGATAGTGAACCTTTCTCTTTTACCTCTTTTGTCTTCTTCAATAAATCTAGAGGAGGTGTTATAAATTGCAATTTGATGCACCCGATCAAGACTTATATTTTAGAAACATTGATCAGAGCAGAACAGAACAGACAAGCAAGTAGAATTCAGTTTCGGTTAGAAAAGGAAACAACCATAAGCAATGGCTCTCTCATTGATCTGCTACAAATCACTTTAATCCTTTTTTCCCCCACTTTTCCTTTGCCTGTCTATCATGATCAGAACAGAAAGGTGACTTGGTATGGCTCACTCAGATGCACTGACCAAAGTGAATAAAAGAATGACTCATCTACTACCACTTAAGTCTTCTACCCTCTTTGCTATAAACACCCAACAAAAGTACTAGTAGAGAGAAAAGGCAGAAGGGATGTGATAGACATTAGCACTTTAAGACCTCTATTTCATATATCATGAAATAACGGACATTTCCTGATATCATGGAATAATATAACATACAAATGCATAAAATGTTAGATTATTTTATGGTATTATAGAATGTTACTTTTTTTCGTAAAATTTGCATATATAGATTATTCCATGATAACATAGAATATTAGGTTATTCCATGTTATGATGGTGTTTGGGCCCTTTATCACTTTTCTTTTTAACTTTATGTGGTTTTTTCCATTACATTTCCTTCTTTATTACCCTCCCCAATGGTGGTATATATAAAATTGATGACACAAGTAGATAAGAGAGACTTTCTTATAAGGAACCAATTGTCCCACTGGCAAGCAAAGTTGGATAAGAGGCACCAGCAGCCACATGCCCATAAGAAGAAAGAAACTGTCAAAATAACTAAACAATTAAAAGAAATGATCGAGACAAGAGACACCCACTAATGTGCTTTCTCAAAGGCCCAGTGCACTAAGGAGAAAGTGAACTCAACTGCCAAAAGCCAAGACAAAAGAAGAAACCTAAATGGGAGATTGGTAGAAAAAGCAATTGGATTGATTCAAATTAAACTTAATAGGTTGCCCCTCTAATAGAAACTAGGATTTTTATAGGCAAAATTGGATTAAATTCGTGATTGGCTCTGTAACTAAAATACTTAAAAATAACTTGAGATAGTTTTGTACAGCCGAAATTCAATTGGTACCACATATGTTGCGATATCGTGATATGAATCTTTTTTTTTTGGGGGGAGGGGAGTTTTACGGATTAGTACATCCTAAACTAAATTTTCATTAGCTCATGACAAAAGACATAAAAATATCATCAGAGTGCGATGAATGCAATTTGTTATCGTCTTACCTCCAACGTGCAATATTGTGATCCATAATATCCTGGGTAAAGGGTCACATAAGTATTCTTTCTTCTTCCTTTTTTAATTATCCCCTGCTCTTGGCAAACCCAAAATCAGTGGTCTTGATATTTTTTAGTAGGGAAAGATGTTCCAACCTCTTCCCTAATCTCCTCCATTAACATTCCGCTTACTCTATTGTCTTTTCTTGTTTGCTAGAATTGTTCGACAATGGACATAGAAGAAACTAGTAGATAGCCAAAAGCAATGTTATTATCCATCTGGTCCTCACATCTCTCCTCATCATTCATAGAAGCATCAACAGAAAATTATTTACATTGAAGAAATTTTGGAATCTTGCATTGATCCTATTTTGTTCGTGCACCATCATATTAAGCACGGAAATATCCTATTCTGCTCAGAGAATGTCAAGGCCCCTGAGTTTGAGTTTAAAAGCAGTGAACAGATTGTATTGTAAGACGGTAAAGAATTACAGTGAAGGCACTCGGTAATATTTCTGTGTCTTTTATTATTAGTCCATAAAAATTAAGTTTAATATTAAATGCGAAGCCATGAAAATCCTTCACTTTTAAGATGAGAAGTCGTATAATTTTTTTGATCGATAAAAGAGAATTGAAATAAAAATAAATTAGTAACACCAATGTACCAATAAAAATATAAAATAAAAAAAAAAACAATTAGTAACACTATAATATTCTATCTATTATAGAAAAGTACTCAACAACCCTAAGCTGCTTTTCCTTGAACGCCAGCCCTTGCAGCCAGTGTGAATTTGAAAGTAGAAAGACAATGCATATTGCAGCCAAACGTGCCTTAAATGTGTTTCATGTTTCAAAATGGCAGACGAAGACCTCAATGTTTCAAACGCCATGTTCCATGCTTTTCCTAAACTTGGAAAAAGGAAGTAGTAGGTACCAACCATGTGCCCTTTCCAAGTTTGAAAATAGTAGTTGGTAGGCATAGACAGGCAATCTACATGGAACAACTTGCAATTTTTTTATTTTTTATTTTTGTGTGTATTTTGAATAAACTAGCACTCTATTAACCTACAATGACAGAAAAAGGTTACAGCCGATTTATAATCATGCATACCCCATTCAAAATTTTACAACTACATATACAAGTGGGGAATGGCTTTGATCACCACCACCACCACCACCACCACCACGATGATGTTATATAGAGGGGGTGGAATGGCTCTGCGATTAAAAAAAAAAAACAAACCCTTCAGAGGTCATTAATTTATTCAAACCCATTTACGTATGCAAATGATGCACGTGTAATATGTATAATTACGTACGTTTGTTGATAATGATTTATGAATCAGGCCATTTTCACAATGGTTTCCACATCTCTGACATGAATAAAGGCGTCAATCCAGTCTTCACATAAGTGAATGCATTTGGACATGCAATTGGTCACGAATTTCAATCCCACCAATCACTTTTATTTTATTATATTATTCCCATAGGCCCCATATTTATCATCTAAACCATTCAATTTTTTTCACTACTAAAACCCAAGATCTCAAAGTTTTTTTTATCTTAAATCTTTATAGATTTTGAGAAACTAGTGAAAAATGCATTATAAATTATAAATCTAACTTTCAACACCATTGTGGGCCCCAATTCATGACCCAAAATTTTCAACATTCTTACATTAATAGTAAGCATCAAGATATTTAATCTCATTATTAAATCTTCCTGGATTTTGGTGAGATTTATATATATATATATATATATATAACCCAAAAAATCCAAGCACATCTAAAACCTTTGGATTTACTCATTTATTCAAGTGAAAAAGATGATTTTGACTTTTGACAAACATAATAACAAGTTTGACAGATATAACATTTGCATATATAATGTTGGAGAATGTTCTCATCCGAGAAGACTGCACATAGCAGTCCAGCTCGTGGAACCCATTTATTGCTAGTTTATCGATGGGAAGGGGGCAAATGGAAATCTCCCCTAATGAATAAAGGGGATACATAAACCGCCAAATTATAATAGCCCTTGATCTAACAGCCCTAATATTTAATGACTTCTTAATTATGTGTGTGTATATTACACACACTAGACTTAATCCAACAGTGAGTGAAGGTTCAGAGAATGTGGAATTGTTGGGTCTGACGCCAAATCGTGGGATGAAAAGAGTATCAAAAGGGCTGCATTGCAATTGCTTGTAGGAGAACATATTCCTACAATGCAAACACTTTATACAATTTGATGAGTCAGGCCCAAATGACCCAACCCATGAGGATGAAGCTCAGGTCCAAGCCCACGAAGAGACCAAGTCAGGGCAGCCACGTTGCTTCGGAAGCAGTCCCGCTCCTATCAGGTCCTGCGGAGAAATATCTCACCTACCTCGTCCAGTGCGAGGGCAGTTTGAGGGCTCCAAGGGCAAACGTTGCTGAAGAGTCGTCCCCATCTGTTAGGGGAGGACTATAAATCGAGGAGCCCCACTAGCACTTGGAAAAGATGGATATCTTCCCATTTTCTACTCTTGTATTCTCCTAGCCTATAATCCCTACTCATTAGAGAAGTAAAATACCAACAGGCGACCTCAGCCTTTATGAAGTGGATGTAGGTCACACAGACCGAACCACTATAAATTCCTTCATTAATTTACCGCATTTATTACTTGACCGGTGGTGTCCGAAACCCAATTTTGGCATCATCAGTTTCATCAAAGCTTTATCCCAACTATATTAGAGTTAAGCTACATAAATCTTGTTTTGCCATTCAAATCCATCCTGGGCCAAATCCTCATATAGGCACGCACCATCCTCATGCCCCTGTGTTTTCCTTTTCACCCTTCTTTAACAATCATCATCAACATATTTTCTTAAGGTATATTAGAAAATAGAAGATACCTCCTTTCAACTGGGACTCCAACCAAAATGTCCTTTACCACTTATAGCTAAGCTAGCACAGCCCAGTACAAATACCCATCTCATTAATCATCTGCATGAAAAGGCTGCCGGCAAACTGAACTTTTTTTATTATTATTATTATTGTTGATAAGCTGCTCAATTTTAACTAAAGAAATTATTAACAGTAGTTATACGACAACAGTAGTTATTAATATTAATTAGCATGCATGTGGACACATACCTGGAAAAAAGTGGAGGGAAGAGTGTGTGCAGGAAGTTGGGATTGGTGCCTTAAACTGGGCAACTATCCCTGTATATTTATATAAATGAAACTGCTGGTCTTTGCAAAACAGTCCATGTCATTCTAAGAAAATTATAGAAACATAAAAGAAACTGCTGGTTTTTGAAAAACAGTCCATGTCATTCTAAGAAAATTATAGAAACATCACTGCAGTTAATAAACATTACCGTGAGCTCCTCAACAGATCTCAACCCAATGCACGACATGAAAAATGAAAATGAAACAAACTTGTTGTGCATGGCTTACAAATGGAATAACCAAACTCAAATCATCCATGATCCACCATTCATATTCAAGAATTTAGCTCAAATGCAAAGATACATTTTTTTTTTCATTGGTAAAACCTTGGTGCATATAAGAGTGTATTACAGAGACCTCTGGAGAAGGATACAACATTTATGTACACATGACCTTTTTAGATTTGCAGTAAAAAATAATTGCCGCCTGCACAAAAAACTCATCTTGATGGGATAACATCCACTCAAAGAATCTACCTAATGTTCAACACAGTCATTTTGTTGTATATGGCCCCAAAAAAGAAAGAAGAAAAAACTCATTCAGGGGAAAAAAACTCATTTTTATGCACCCATGAAAGGTGACTCCAGATGAGTCAAGAGCACACTATCTTATATGAAGTCAGCTGAGAGACATTGATGCCTACATTTTGACCTCTTTGATAGTTAGACTTCCTGAAGTAGAAACAAAACTTTTCAATGCACGTATTTGAGTGAGCCAATCACTCCCAGAATGCACCAAAACTCAACCCACTCACATATTCACTCAATCACTTCATATGCCTCATAAAACCTGCAGCCTTCATCAAACAATTGCTAAATGTGCCGAAACCGGTGCTCCTATCATCATTGGCAGAGAAGAGCATGCATAGTAGCATCAGCATTTTACTGATAAAGAGTCCATGTGACCAACCAGTTGATATAATAGTGGTTGTTTGCAAACTACCCATCCAAAAAGCAGCTTCCTGTCCACTACAAGCTAATTTACAGCTTCAAAAAACAGTATCTGGGGCTGCGCATGCCGCCTTTCACACATGGCAACGACATCTTTCCACAAACCAACAACCTGGACACATGAAATTGAGTTTAAAAAAAACTAAAAGAGAAAGAGAATTCACGGAATATGTGATGGGATTGCATTACCTTCACAGTTCTATCATCATACATGATCCATTGTTCACGTTCAGAATTGTAAATGAAACAGTAATAATGTTGGCCGTAATAGCAAACCTGCAAATAGAAGAGCATTAATTAGGGAATGAAATGAATTGTTAATCGTACTAAACCAGCACGTAAAAGAGAATTAATGAGTGAATGAAATGAATTGATAATAGAGTTCCAGGTATTTGACAAATTAAAGGGTAGACGGACGCTTGACACCGGTTGATAAGAATGATATATTACTGTAACAATTCAAGATGGCAGTACAGCTGAAAAAATAATATGTATTTGACTATTGTGGATACATATCGGTTACTGATGGAACAATTCTTAAAAGAATTAAAAATCTAGAATATTTAAAATTTTTAGATTTTGACCTTTTGCCCTGGTAGTGTATGGATACGTATCACACTTTTAAATAGCTGTTTGATCCTGAACTGTCAAATCTGCTGTGGTTTAGACCAATTCAATTACACTACCCAGCCAAAATTTGAACGGAATCACATATAGGAAGCCAAATACATGCAGTCTGCATGGTAGTTCAATTTAATGATGAATTAAGTAATAGATAATTCCTAAGTCATAAGTACCATATGAAGACTAATAGGAATTATGAAAAATAAAAACAAGACAATAGAATATTTGGCTGGTGGAAAAAATGAATAAATAAAAAACCCAAAAAGTATATAAAACAGAAAAAATATAACCATAGTTGTATATCAAAACAAAAAAAAAAATCCACATATTTGATACACCTTAAAAAAAAAAGAAAATAATAAAGAAACTAAAAAACTGAAAATCATTTTATAGTGGAAAGTTGAAATCAAGCAGGAAGTTTAAACTGAGGCAAAAACCAGATAAAAGTATCCAAGTTCAATTAGGAGAAATTTATTTTGTTATCTGCAATTAGCAGAGGCAGCTTAATGCCCCAAAGACAACCAGATCATTGTGAAGGTCGGATCTAGCAGTTGGACTGGTAAACCAAATGGTTCTAGTGGTTTAATAGAAGAACATTTTGAATCGAACATATATCGAAAAACCAACAGTGCGCCAAAAAGATTCTAGTGAATCAAATCAGTCCAATCAAGTTATTCTAGGAAGACGACAGTTTTTTATGAAAAACTCAAAGGCGATATTCCTACCAAAGTACCCCTCCCTCCCTCTATCCCCGCATATATCTATCCATATTTATTAGAATCTTACAATTTGTATCTTGAATCCTAAGAAAAACAATTCATATCTATAAAATGAATCTTACGATTCAATACTCGTTTCATCGAATCTTACGATTCAAGTGATTCGATAATAGCTACAACCAACAAATAAATATTAATAATCTTTTACTTTTTTTCTTCCTTTATTTCTTTCTTTTAACTTTTTTTACTTTTAAAAGGTTATTTAGTAGTTAACAAAATCCCTTAAGAATATTTGCGGCTTTGAGGAGGTTTTGGAGATGAATAAAGAACATGTATTTAATTAAAGCATTCGGTTGTACGTATGGTGCTTGTCTAAATCTTTTTTTTTTTGTTAATCTTTTTTGTTTTTTTTTTTTTTCTTGATGAACACTTTCTTCATTTCAAGAGATATCCTACTGTACAAGATCGATGGTTTGGATTTTATTTTTACTTTTATATTTTAATTTAAAGACAACAAAAGATAAATATATATATACTGATAACTTAAACATATTTAACTACAAATTAATGTCATGATGTCTTTGATATAATTGTATGATAGACGTATTTGCCATTGTATTTATACTGCTATAAATCGGAAAATGAATAACTACTTTTTTTTTATTTTTTTATTTTAACTTTTAAATATTTTTTATTTTTATTAGAAAAATAAAAAAATCCTACGATTCACGATACGATTCACGATTTGATTTAATTCATGGGTAGGAGCGATTTGCGATACGATTCCGATTTTCAAAACTATGTATCTATCTATCCATACATGTGTGCCTGCGCACGCATATATATAGATTAATGATTTGGTGCGTTGAACTTAGGGCTTGGTGGGCTTGCAAAATGGCACACTTACGATCGAGTTATCCTTCTCAAACACACTATCTCCTGATGAATTGGCACAAGCCCAAATATAACTCATCAAACTTACCCACAGTAGGATTGAATCTATACATATCTGCCCCTATGTGTGACATGCAATAAGAACCGATTATATTGATTACTATTCCCATGGTTATCATGTTGGATTGAATGTCCAACTGCATGACGAGACAAAAGGAGAAAAACAAGGAGCCATCAAGCAGTAAAGTTATGCAAGTAAGGATTCAATTCTCTCTTTCTTTCGTGTGGGATGATTAAAACTTAAAAGAATGAACTATCATGATGGTGGATACCACCATATGTAAATTGGAACCATCATGATGAAATTGAGATTCATCAGATCTTGGGGTTCATATTCATGATGAATATGAAATGATTAGTCATGATATGAATATGAAATGATAAGTCATGATTCATGAAAATAGGAAACAAGTCATCAGACCTTGGGGTGTTTTCGCTTTACAAAACACCTGGGCATTTTGTAGCGCTCCTCATATGTGTGTGTGCGCCTCCAAAAACCATTAAACTTGACAGAAATAGATCAAGTGTTAGGGTGATCTAATGCACTTTATATTTTGCACACCCATAGATCTCTGAGATCTTTCCATCCCCAACTACCCCATGCTTGTCATGTCTGTACGTGGGCCATTCAGAGTTCTTCACAACCATCACACCATAAGGTTCATCTCACCATATCAAATTACTATACATACAACCATAAAGTTATGTTATGCGAAAGGTACCTCAATAGCTTTCATAAGAAGTAATTTTTTAACACTCTGTGGGATGCTTCATGATCAATCCAGCCCTCTCACACTTAGTAAGCCCCCGTGAATTGGCACTCGCCCTAATTTGGCATTTATTTGAATTATATTCACTATTGAATTAAATTTCATAAAAATGTAACTTAAGAAACTGTTTGAGGCCCTAAATCAATGGTTATGATAATCTGATTGATATGAGTTTAGCTCATATCATATCCACAATGAGACCTTTCCACTACACTATCCTCCCATGAATGGCATACATGATACATCCAAGTGAGTCCCACAAAGGGCTTAGATTTTACCTCTCAGGCAAGACATGGAGGTACGGAGCTATATAAAACATGAAGCACCTGTCTATTGGGTGAGCACGAGTCTGATTGGTGCCAAAGAAGCTTCGGATATCTATTAAAAAGGAAACTTCATGCTGAGTAATCAAACACGGTTACAGATAATCCATTTGGATGCTGTCCCAAGTAATAGTCATGGATTACAGAAGTAAAATTGATTCAAGTAATTTCTCAGATCAATTACTGAAATTTGTCTGATGTAAGGAATTTGTTATGGGAATTCTCCAAGCCTAATCAGAATTCAAGTTAGATTGGTCTGAGCCAATCAGGAATACCCACCAAGTTCAGTCTGGGTCACCCTAGCTGGCATCAATTAGTTTGACCCCTCAAACATTTTTTTTTTTTTGTTTTCATGCAACAATATCAATACTGAACTAAAATATAGTAGATAACTATTGCAATGTCCATGATAGCATACCACAGAAACTAGGCGATGTTTGATCCCCTGGTTTACACCGCGATATGTGATACCAATATCTAACTCGGTGGCAATGGCTGCCAAAGTTTCGTATATGTCATCTGCACTTTCACATGTATTCTCCCAAAGCAAAACTGCAGCATGCAAAAGAAAAAAAATAGTGTGGACGTCGGACAAAGAAATAACCACAAAAATTTTAGCAGAAATGTCAGATTCTCAACTTGAAAACCAGTAACAAACCTGCCGTGAAAACATGTGGGGAAGTTGAAAGAATGTTATAAAAAAAGTTCTTTTTCCCACAGCCACCGGCCTTTGGATCACAAGGTAACAAGTAATCCATCTCCGCAAGCTTCAAAAGTTCGCCAAAAGATTTACCTGCATGTACAATCTGAGGGAGAGGAGGTAAATCAGCTGGTCTGAAAAAGAATTTCCACATTTCCCAGATATTGCTGGAAGGAGCCTTAAGCACTCTTCTGCCGTTAAGACTTTTTACTATGGTAAGTGAGATGATCCTACACAAACAAGATTTTATAAGATACATACCTTCACTGCTCTAAGGTTACTGGCATTGATGTAACGGAAAAATGACGTGTACTTCTGATATCTGGACTCCAAACCACAGTTGTAACATTTAATCTCTAGTTGGATGTCCATTCCGAAAAGAGTATGTGCTATACATGCATTGCTTCTTCCATCACATGATCCAATGCATTTACTTTCCTCAGATTCAGTATTATGAGCACCAAATTCTGAAGCATGTGTTTGATGTAGGCAGTCAAAGATTACAGCCAGTACTTCTGAAGCATCATTCATTTGCCCCTGCATGGTTGATAAGTATAATTTCTATTCAAGGAATTAAAATTGTACTGTGCTTACTATAGCAAACTTAAGTTTGTGGGTCAAAGTCACGTTACCAATTAAAAAAAATGTTAACTGCCATCAATTTTAGTATAAACAAAATTTTTGAGGAAATATTATCAGCGATTACCTCCTGAAAAACATTACTATCAGGATTCAATTTGCTTAAAGCAATCCTCAGACAAGTAGGAGCAACAGCTTCTCTCTCTGTCTCTGCAGTTGCCATGCTCAGGGCAGTAAAAATATCATATAATGCACAGACAACACAAGGATCTCGAACATGAACATGTAGTGATTGTGGTGTCCTCAGGAACTCATCTCGAAATCGTTTCAAATTCCATAATGACTGATTTTTCATAGGAAAACAAGTCCATCAGAGTCTGACTCAGAAAGAAAACAGCAAAATGACATTCCAGTCAGAGGTTCTAAACAATTGATTAGAACAATGGGAAGCCAAACCTGTATAATTACATTCAAAAAGCAATTGTATTCACCAACTTCATTTTTCAGGCCTGCCCCTAAGGCATCTTTACCACTCTCAAAGTCAACTCTATTAGGTGAAGTCTGAAAATCACCATCGGTTTCTGGAGATGATTCTTTTGACAATGAAGGCACTGTAACCACCGACGAAACTGTCTGTGGTTGAAATGTATCTGAAAAATAAAGAGCGGCATCAAATAAAATCAAGATAATACAAGAGTCTTGCAACTGAGGACATGTTCAATACATAAGAGGCCAATTAGGTTTGCCTCTAAAATGGAAAATTTTGGTGTTTTCACCATTTCGGCGTTTTGCTCCGCAACAGACGAGATGGAAATATTAAAGCAATTATATGAATTACTAACATTGGAAATAATCTTTAAATATCACATGAGATACAAGACATGTATGCAATATTTATTAAGTGCAAGGACCTTTTTTGTAAATTTTCAGAATGAAAGGAACTGTTCAGCAAAGACCAAGAATTTCTTAGTAAAAATAGTTATAACTGGTCTCACGGCACTAGCCTTTTTGACCGATCCTTCCCTTTTTCTATCTTGTTCTTTCTTTGTTCCTCTTGATTTCAAAATGGCTTGGCATTAAAGCTTGTTCCAATTCTGGACCTGTGGGCTATGGGCCTACAACGCTAACCTACATGAGGCATGCGTATCAATAAGAACAAATCTGTTTCAGCAGTTTGTTCTATCCCGATTCCCGACTAGAAGAAGCCAGAATTTAAGCTGGATAGTTTATAAGCTTGCTCGTTTTGGGATTCTTACCATAATAATAAAAAAAAAAGAGCAATTAGGGGTTTAAATTTCATGCCTATCTATTTATGACCTGATAATGCAAATAAACACTAAAAACTATTTTTTAATTATTAATTTTATCGGTAATGTGACTTGAACCCACAACCTCAAGGTAGAATAGTGAGCACCACTGTGCCCCAGGCTCTTTGAAAAAAAAAACTGACATTTCTATTGTCATGAATTTCTTAATGTAAAAAAATGGCTATAACAAATCGCTCATAACCAATGTGTCACTCAATATATATCATTCATAGACAGGCTTATATGCATTCCCATACTGATATTTTGAGCCATGATGGGTACAGATTATTATAATCTTTCCTAAGTCCATGTTTCTCTGAGTATTTGTTTTGGTGTATAAAAGTCTTTAGGACATCCACATGGAAGTGCCACATTGATGCTGTTCAGTAGAGGGACTCACCTTATAGATGAACTAGCTGAAACATCATGGCTCCACTCATCAGGCAGGCTGCATGTATACATTAATATGGATTGTTATAGAGTCTAGGTTTTAAATGGTTTATAAATTCAATGGCCAATGGAAGGAGTGGATTCGCATATTGAGAACTTAGCAAACCACTATTTATAACAGAAGCCACGAAACATGTCTTAGGTGATTGTTAATCAACATGTTCCATACATGTGTGATTAAAACGTATTATGGCCGCTTAATATCTAACACAAAATGTAAGGATAATATCCATGATGATGCAAGCACAATCCTTGTTAAGTATCCAACTAATCCAAGAACCATTTGTGCCATGCAATAACACCATTAGAATATATTTTTTTTCATAGAAGACTATTCATGGGTTAAACAATGTCTGAAGAACCCAAAATTCTCTGTTTGATCGAATGTTCCATTATCATCCAAATAATACCATGTGCATGCAACTCTGATAAAAATCGAACAAGATACAGCCCACCTTCTGGTAAGGTAAATAAAGAATATTAATTGGGGTAAATTTTATCATTACTACATTAATACCAAGATTAAAATAGTTGGAGTACTTTTATTAGTTACTTATAAGAGATGAGACTGATAATATAAAAAAAATGGATCAGTTACTACAAGAGATGAGTAGCATAGATGATGTTTACGGCTTTTTGCCTAAAACTCTGTCATTAAACTTGCAGAAACTGCTGTTGATTTGATTAAAGAATTGAGGATTGGAGGAGTTCAGCATGAAGCCAATACAACTTCTCCGGAGTCATATAGCTTCTGACTGCTTTTCTTCAACTATAATGGTGTTGAATGTGTAAATTTCAATTTTAAGACTACGCATTTTGAAGCTTGGGGGAAGATTCAGATTTCAGGCATTACAATATTCTAAAACCTCAATGAATTCATTAAAGCATGGAAAATTTACATAATGTCTGTCAGTCTAAAACAACCTTCATCCTTTATCCGAGCTTCGTACCAGCTCAGGATTGATTTAGAATTAAGGAAATTTTACAAGTGCCATTCTGGAGACCAAGAAATTTCGAGAGAAATAAGTAGGAAAATTCTTTTGGACAAAAATAATCTCATGAGAGACATTCTGGAGACCAAGAAATTCCGAGTGTTGCTATTACTTCCAATGTAATGAAGAGGGAAAATTATGGAAAACCTGTTAAAAATCCGTTGTGTACATCGAAACCCTGTCAGAACTCTTAAGGATGACTCATGAATGAAACTAAAGGCACGACACTGCAAGTGAAATTTTACCAAACAACAACAACGTAACTAATTAAGAGAATGAGCTCAGCCATTATTTGGAACAAAGCCCTCCAGGCTGTTCTTGGACTAATGGACATGCATAATTGAAGTTTCATGAATGACACTTAAGTTCTGTGACAAATACTTCAGGATCATGCACATGCAATGATAATCTGTGAATGGCTTCAGCCAGGGTACAAGAAAATTAAATTACGAAACCAATATTAGGCAATGCTCTAAAAAATGTATCGAGATCCAACAAGTAAAAAAGCGATTAAATAAATGTATGTAGAAGCATGTAATAACAACTGTGTCTTACCGAGGCTTTGCTGTACAGCTTTCATAAGGTCAGCTTGGAATCTCTCATCATCCTCTGCCTCTGACTGTACTTGTCTTAGAGTATTTGTTACATTTTTCCCTAGATATGGATTGACCAATTTTCAGAGCAATTAACAATTTCATATGTTCCAAATATAGTGCAAATTTTGCATAGAAACATTCCAAAAATGTCATATGACAGGAATCTATACATAAAATATCCGTATGATGTAAACAATAGTCAAAAGGGAAAAAGAAGTATTAGTAGAATTTTATTACAAAATTGGAGAAATAATCCAAATGTGATACAGCGGGGGATAAATAACAAACATCAATTAAATGATGCCAGGTCAATAAATGATAAAGACAAAAAAAAAAAGAAAAGAAAATTGGTTTTTGTGGTCAGAAGAAGTTTGTCTAGAGAAGCCTCCTTCCTCAGCTGCCATATCACAGTAAAGAAATCACAGACTTCAAAATAAAGGGTAAGGGATGGATCTAAGAGAGCTTTTTGAAATGGTGGATTGCTGGGATGATTTTGGTTTTATTTTTATATGGAACAGAATCATGATCCTAACTAGCAAACTACATATTCATCCTCATCTTTTCATGAGAACACCAAAGCATGAAGTATGTTCCATTCTTTCAACAAAATTGAAAAAAAAAAAAAATTTGGATATTACATCATATTAAATTTGTCAAACCTTGATGTGATAAGGTTTCAACGATGATGGTGATAAACTGAAAACGAAAATTCACAACCCAATATCATGTAATGGTACTCCATCAAGACGTGAGAGAGAGAGAGAGAGAGAGAGAGAGAGAGAGAGAGAGCACTTGTCAAACGTATTCATGACAGTTATCTCATTTTTATGATGAATGTAAAGTAGTCTGCAAACATTAAGTGTAAAGAGGATAGAGCGATCCAATTCATGACAAGATAAATACAAGATAATGGCTACATCTACATCTGGAGAGAGAATCTGAAAAACACATATGGTACTCATCTACATCTGGAGAGAGAGTCTGAAATTCACAAGTCAACAAGTGCAGTGGGCACATTTGCAGCCTTCTACAGTACAAGTATCATCACTGCAACCATAGAGTTCATTACCTTTGGCCTTATTCTATTTTGAAAGGCATCAATTCATCATCTTTTGGGCATAAAAGAAAATTTGACCTAGTTTTGAAATATTTAACTGGTTTAGTGAGACAAGTTCAACGATAGGGAACCAATCATGTCTGTGGTGACCACCATGTCAGGAAACAAGTTTTGCGAGCAGTTCTAATTGATTTAGGACAAATCATTGACCAATTATGTGAGTGTCTCCATTTAAATACTGATACAGAAACAATTTGTGCAGAGAAAGAGAGATGCAATCAAA